>RYYW01000139.1:0-148380 GCA_013621005.1 Aeschynomene evenia | reverse complement strand
CTGTCTCCATTAGGACCCTCAGTGACGGAATCTCCACTTCGACAGGTGTCACTGCCTCCATCCCATACACCAAGGAGTAGGGGTTGCTCCAGTTGAAGACCTAACTGATGTGCGATACGCGTGTAATGCGTATGGTAACATATCGCTCCAGTCCTTGTAAGTGACCACCATCTTACCCAAGATCTTCTTGATGTTCTTGTTTGCGGCTTCAACCGCACCGTTCATCTTAGGGCGGTAAGGATGAATTGTGATGCTTGACCTTGAACTTTCGCAGAACCCCCTCATGTCTGCGCTGTTGAAATTAGTGGCATTGTCTGTGATGAGTCTTTCCAGCAACCCATATCTACAGATGATGTTACTTCTTAAGAACTTCACCACCACTTTACTTGTCACATTGGCATAGGAGGCTGCTTCGACCCACTTGGTGAAGTAATCAATTGCCACTAGAATGAATCTGTGCCCATTTGAAGCTTTGGGATTGATTGGCCCTATGACATCCATGCCCCACATGGCGAATGGCCATGGTGATGACAAGGTGTGTAATGGCGTTGGCGGGGAGTGAATCTTATCAGAATAGATCTGGCACTTGTGACACTTCCTCACGAATTCCATGCTGTCCTTTTCCATTGTGAGCCAGTAGTACCCGTGTCTGAGGATTTGCCTGGAAAGCGTGTGTCCGTTTGCGTGGGTCCCACAAATACCTTCGTGTACCTCTGAGATGATCAAGTTGGCCTCTGCCGCATCAACACACCTTAGCAGAACGCCATCATGGTTTCTTTGTACAACACATCTCCTGAGAGGAAGAAAGACATCGACAACCGCCTGAGCGTCTTCTTGTCATTTTCAGTTGCCTCCATCGGGTATTCCCCTTTTTAATGAACAGTTTAATATCATGAAACCATGGTTGGCCATCAGACTCTTCTTCGACATTGGAGCAGTACGCAGGTTCCTTTTCGATCAGCACTTGCAGAGGTCGAATGTCCATTTGTAAGTCAAGCTTAGTCATAACGGCTAATGTAGCCAATGCATCTGCGAACTGATTTTGTTCGCGAGGCAAATAATGGAAACTGATCTCTTCGAACTTTTCTCTGAGACCGGTGAGACATTGATAATATGATAACAACCGGTGCTCTTTGACTTTCCATTCTCCATTAACTTGACAAATGATGAGTGCTGAATCTCCATAGACCTCTAGATGTTGCACATCGAGAGCTATTGCAGCTTTCAAACCTGCTATGCAAGCCTCGTACTCGGCAGTGTTGTTGGTGCAATCAAAAGCCAGCTTGATAGCGATTGGGAATTGCCTCCCGTCTGGAGATATTAACACTGCCCCAATCCCATTGCCATGTGTATAGCCGCTCCATCGAAGTACATTCTCCACATCACATCACCTTCCCCTTCGCCTTCATCCTCCTTTTCCGTGACAGCAACAAGGTTCTCATCCGGGAAATCAAACTCCATAGATTGATATTCTTCAAGTGGGTTTTCAGCAAGGTGGTCGGCAATGACACTGCCCTTTACAGCTTTCCGGGTTACATACTTTATATCAAATTCTGCCAATGCCACTTGCCATTTGGACATTCTCATCGAGATATGAGGGCTCTCGAAAATTTTGAGAGGGTCCATGCGCGAGATTAGCAAGGTTGTGTAGTATAACATATACTGACGCAACCTTCTTGCTGTCCATACCAGTGCGCAACAGGTCTTCTCGATGGCCATATATCGGACTCGCAATCGTTGAACTTCTTCTCAGATAATACACTGCTTGCTCTTTTCTTCCCGACTCGTCATGCTGTCCTAGAACCGCACCCATGGAATCATGTAGAACCGTTAAGTATAGAATGAGGGGTTTTCCCGGTGTTGGGGGAACCAGGAGTGGTGGATTTGTCAAATAGTCTTTTATCTTCTCAAAGGCCTCTTGACACCTGTCATTCCAGTGTAATGAATTGTCCTTCCTCAAAAGTTTGAATATCGGCTCACAGGTGTGCGTCATATTGGAAATGAACCTTGCAATGTAGTTTAGGCGACCCAGAAAGCTTCGAACTTCTTTTTCTGACTTGGGGGACATCTCCTGGATAGCTTTAACTTTGTCCGGGTCGACTTCGATGCCTCTTCTGCTGACGATGAATCCTAACAACTTTCCTGTGGATGCCCCAAAAGTGCATTTTGCCGGATTCAGGCGAAGCTTGTACATTCTGAGTCGTTCAAACAATTTCCTAAGGACCGCGACATGGCTTTCTCCTTCTTGTGACTTCGCAACCATGTCATCCACATATACCTCCAACTCTTTATGAATCATATCATGGAAAAGAGTCACCATAGCCGCTGGTAAGTCGCGCCTGCATTTTTTAATCCAAATGGCATGACACGATAGCAAAACACCCCCATTGAGTGATAAAAGACGTTTTCTCCTTGTCCTCCTCTGCCATAAGGATTTGATTGTAACCCGAATACCCATCCATGAACGAGAAGCGATGACTTCTTGCAGTGTTGTCGACGAGGACGTCGATGTGCGGCAAAGGAAAATTATCCTTCGGGCTAGCTTTGTTCAGATCCCTGTAATCGACACACATTCTGACCTTTC
This sequence comes from Aeschynomene evenia, assembly GCA_013621005.1. NCBI lineage: Eukaryota > Viridiplantae > Streptophyta > Magnoliopsida > Fabales > Fabaceae > Aeschynomene > Aeschynomene evenia. The sequence goes on along the minus strand of RYYW01000139.1, from coordinate 145,796 downwards.
CGTCCTTTTTGGGCACAGGTACGATGTTTGCCACCCATTGCGGGTAGGATGGAACTTCCAGAAGCTCGCATCAAATGTCTCTTAACTTCATCTTTAATCTTGAGAGACATCTCTGGATTCATCCTTCGCAACTTTTGTCGCTTAGGCTCAAACCCCTCCATCAATGGGATTTTATGGGAGACGATTTCGGGATCGAGACAGGCATATCCTCATAAGACCAGGCAAAGACATCCAAGTATTCTCTGAATAACCAATCATCTCATCCCTTTCCGGATTGTCGACCATTTTCACTTCTCTTTGTTTCGTCACTCCCAAGTTAATCATTTCGACAACCTCATCGTGTGATTTATCCCCTTTTCCATTGAGTTTATTATTTAGCGAATTGTTGGCATAATTCAGGGTCTTCTTCTTGTTCAAGTTCATTTAAGTCCGTTGTAACACAATAGTCAATTAATGGATTTTCGCGATTGTTTCGTAATGAAAAGAGATCCCGTCGAAGAGGAATCCCTGGAAGAAAGTAATAGATGAATAAAAATGGAAAGCTAGAAAATGGATGATCAATAAAGCATGGTAATCATAATATAATCAAAAGTACAAAGCCAAAGTATAAAAGCGTTCATTACTTAAAGAAAGTAAATCATTAAGGGGTTCGGATTCCCAATTGTTAATGCATCTGGTTCTTGACTGGGGTAGATCTTTCAAGGACCTCTGGGGTGCTTTGGATGACGTTGACAACATCCTCTTCATCTTTTGAAGACGACGACTTGAATGTTTCGCTGATGTGCGGAATCCTCTTTACTTGCAGCGATGATTTTCCGCTTCCATCGTACCCTAGCCCAAGTTTCCCGGATTTTCAGGCAATGAAATTGGTTGTTTAATCCCTTGCAGATGACTTCCCAGCCCTCTTCCTTCTTTGAAACCATTCTTCCGCATTATTCGGAGGGCTACATCTTTACCTCTTCTGGCTCAATGATTTCCAGGTTCTGCAAAGCGCTTTCTAACGCATCTTCAGCACAGTCAATGTATGGATCATCACAGATTTGGCGAGCAACATGGCTTCTTCCCCTTTTATGGTTACAATCCTCCCATTATCTATGTACTTCAGTCTTTGATGCAACCGTAGACGGGACCGCGCCAGCCTCGTGAATCCAGGGTCTTCCTAGAATCATCGTGTAATCTGGCTCAATATCCATCACATCAAACATGGTGTTGAAGAGAGTTGGGCCTATCTCCAATTGCAGCTGAATGTCACCCAAAAATTCTCGGGCTGAGCCGTCAAACGCTCTCTCGATTGTCCCCTTGGTTCGATCTTTGATGGGTCTACTGATAGGTGTTGCAGCGTAGAATAAGGAAGCACATTAAAAGCTGATCCAGAGTCAACCAATACCTTTGCCATAATATATCCTTGACACTTCAAAGTAATATGAAGTGCCTTTGGGCGCCCCGCTTTGCAAGGGAATATTCAGTTTCTGTGAAGGCTATAGTATTTGCAGCCTTAATTGCGCTCACAATCCCTTCTACCTTTTCTGGGGTGATGTCTTTGGGCACAAATGCCTCATCTAAGACCCTTTTGAGAGCGTTACGATGTGCATCAGACGTCATGATTAGGGAAAACAACGAGATCCTTGCGGGTGTTCTTTTCAGTTGCTCTACTACATCATACTCGCTTTGCTTCATAATTTTGAGAAACTCTCCCTGTTCTTCCTCCAATTTTTCTTTTTCTCTTTCTCGTCCTGTTTTGTTTGGGGAATCACCAGCTTCTCCGGAGTATAACACCTCCCACTCCGAGTGATCCCTGCGATGTCTGTTGTTTTCTCTACAACTCCTGCGTTGGATTCCTTGGTTGTTATTGACTCTTCTACCTCCGCTTTGCTTGCTCTATCACAAGACGAAACTGCCACCTTATATATTGGTACTGATTTTACCGTTCAGCACGACCAGGCTCCGTGGTCGTTTCATACTTCCAGGGGACAGCATGATCACTTAGGTAAGGAAAATGACTCACCGCCCTAGAGGTATGGGTTGCAGCTTGTGGGAAAACTTTGTAGACAGGAGGTGTTGAGTTAACCATATGGATGCTCTCCTCTTTTTTGAATGGCCCCTCAAGCACTCCTAGCTTGACCATCTTCTGGATAAAGCGCTTGAGTGCGGGGCATTGCTCAAGATGATGTATGTTTTTATCATTTGAGCAACCGCAAAACAAGTCTTCATCGTTGTTATGAATGGTTCTTCTACTCTTTTTTTTCTCCACGACTATCTCGTAGCCGGCTTTTCTCAAGGATTCCACAATTTCCTTCAAGTAGAACTCAGTATCTCTTGTTGTTATTCTTACATCCTTTTTTTCACTGATCATATTTACTTGTCCTCCATTATGCGGAGGAAAGGGATTGTTCGTTGCATTTGGGGTCTGACTTTCTTCCAATTTGATAGCACCATTGTCAACTAACTGCCAGACTGCACTTCGGAAGCCATAACATTCCTCAATGGTATGTCCAGGGAAATTAGAGTGGAACTCGCATGTCTTGTTGGGATCGTACCACCTAGGGTATGGTGGTTCTTGTGTTTTTCCTGGCATTTGCCACATCAAATTATCTCTGCACAAACACTTGAAGAGTTCACTCTTGCTCATGTGGAAGTCTGGTAATGGTCGATTCTCCATTCTGCGAGTATTGTTGCTGATATTGGTCCTCTGTTGGGCTGCTTGAGAATTGCCTTGTTGGTAACTTGGTCGTGGAGCTTGGTAGGGCCTTTGTGTGACATTCGTGTTCGTTTGAGAAGTGTAAGGTGCTTGATGATAAGGCCTTTGTTGGGGTCTGGGATTTTGAGAGGGTTGATAAAAAGAGTAATTTTGGGCTGTGTAGAGGGATTGTGGTATTGCGGGTGGATGTAACTAACAACATTTTCTTTTTTCTTAGGATGAAACGTTTTCCTTGACTGAGAGTCGCTCACATCTCCTAGCTCAATTTTCCCGTCCAGGATGTTCATCTCAATTCTCTCCCCTATCTCGACAAGGTCAACAAATTCCTTGACGTGCGTCCCCAGCATGTTCCTGAAATAAGGCCCTTCTAAGGTGCGGATGAAGTGGGAGCACATTTCCTGTTCTAGCATTGGTGGAACCACTCTAGCAGCCAGTGCGCGCCACCTTTGGGCATACTCCTTGAAGGACTCTTCATCCTTCTTCCTTAAGCTCTTCAACTGGTCTCTAGTGGGCGCAACATCCACATTAAACCTGTATTGGTTAGTGAAGGCCCACGCTAGATCTTCCCAGCGCTTAATCATTGATCGATCGAGCCTCATATACCAATCCCATGCAGCTCCGACTAGACTTTCTGGGAAGAAACTGATCATGAAACTCTCATCTCTGGACCACATGCCCATCTTAGTGCAGTACATCTTTAGATGCATCACTGGATTCGTGCTTCCATTGAACTTAATGAAGTCCGGCATTTGGAAATCCTTTGGATCACCACATTAGGGGAGGCACATAGCTCCTCGATACCCATTGGTCCAAACATGTTAGGCTCTCTCAGGGTTTGCATCTGTTGGCGCATGTTCTCTTCTAATTCTTGCTTCAGCTTGACCTTTTCCATCTCAAATCTAGCCTCATACTCAAATCCAGGAGGTGGTTCAACTTGCCTGGATTGGATCAGGTCTTCAATCTGCTTTGCTTGTTCCATTATCATGGCTTTCAATGCCTCAACTTCCGGGTTCTTGGGCTCTGGTGGGTTCATAGTTTCTTCTGACTTGTTTCCGGCTTCGAAATCTGCTTGTTTATCCTTCTTGACCACGGTTCTGGATCGTAGTTCGTAAGGCTCTCTGTTAGGGTCAGACGAAGTTAACTTTGAAGGCGCAATGGTGACAAAACCTGCAAACACCGGGGTTAAGATGTAGTAATAAGAGAAATGCTTAATAGTGAGGAGTGATATCACAAAGTATATCCTTGTCAGAGAACTTTTCGTTCATAAGACAAGTCTTTTGATGGACGTTTGTACAAGGGTAGTCCATACTCTAGCAATACGACACTTGATACATGTCCGCGTTACACACAAAGTAGCTTCATTGAAACATAGGAATCATACTCATTTTATTAATGAAAATATCTCAGTACATATGATTTTTCGGATAAACAATTACATCCGAGGTTCTTTTCTTTTTGAACTGCTTTACAAGATTCCTAGTTACATCCATGAAACTATTCACTTCTTCTGGGAGGCGCAACTTGAGACTTTGACTAATTTCTTGTTCAGCCTTTTCAAAGTGGTAAGCCAGTTTCGTGGCATGATGATCTAGTTGCTTGGTGAACTCTGCATGCTCTTCCTCCAGCCCCACAGCCTTCATAGCCCAAACCCCTGCTTGTTTTTTCCAGAACCTTCCTGCTTTCTCTGTGTGATGTAGTTGGTCTTGACACTGCTCAAAATTAGCCCATTCATGTTCACGTTCCACTGCCACTTGTGCCAAAGTATTGGACAACTCCCCAACCTTATGCTCTAGTTCGACCTTTTCGCGGTATTGGTCATAGAGGCTAGCCTCCATTTCCTCCCTCTGTCGCTTTTCTTGCCTAAACTTTGCCTTTAGCTCCTCGTTCTCCTTTTCCAGAGCTCTTCTCAACTGCTCTTCACGATTGGCTTTCTTTTCTAACTTCTCATGATCTTTCTTCATGACCATCCTCAACTGGTTGGTGCTCATTTTCAGCCCTTTGTTTTCCTTCCTCAGCTGCCCAAGCCTTTGCAAAGAATCCTGTTTTTCTGTCGTACACTTCTGGACTTCTTGTTCAAGCCGTTTAAGCCTCAACTCATTGCTCACAGGGGTATCTGCAATCTCATCCTTCAAGTGTTCAATCACCCTTGCCCTCTTTTCACACAGGTCTTTGGCAATAATTAGTTCCATTTTCATTGCATCCTTCTGTTTCTCCAAGAGTTCCATCTGAGCCTTCATGATCTCTATCTGTTCAGCCAATCGTTCATTATCCCTTTCACCATGCCCAGCACTAGGTGCCTCTTGATATACTCTCCTCACTGATCTCCATGCAGTGTGCTCAGCAGTGGTGATAACCAACGGCTTTCCCAACTCATTTCTACCGGCCATGTGAACATCCTTCCATGCTTCTTGAATACTCCCCGACAACTTGTCTGTGTTGTCCCCCTCATTATACCAAAACTGGAGTCCTCCAAGCTGCTCTTCTCGCGGCTTCCTTTGTGTCCAACATAATTGTTTGAGTACCAATGCTGGTGTATACGCTATGCAACCCTTGGTCCCATAAGCGGCACATTAGGAAACTTTCCACATTTGTAGATAATCTCTCCTCTGTCCCGCCCATACCACGGGCACACCCACTTGAATGACCTGTCGTTCACATTGTCGAACTCTTCTTTCCATTGCTGCTCTTCTATAACCTTGGTTGGGATGAGATGAAAACTTCTTAGCGGATCAGAGGTGTTCTTGAGGTGGTTTCTTGAATGCATGTGAGTTACGATCCATACATACAAGAGATGCAGGCAACACCTGAGCTTCCCTTTTTGTTTCTGATGGCAAAAACTCAGAGTGAGAAAGGTTTCTGCTAATATTGCCGGCACAGGATTTCTCTTTTTATGCTCCACAGCGTAGAAAACATCCATTGCAGCTTGATCTATAATGTTCGGAGCAGAGGGGAACAACACAAGGCCAAAGATGCCTAGTGCTAGCACCCTCGCAAAAATGATCCATTCTTCTTGGCGTGCCAAATCTTCTAAGTGGGCTTCAATGAAAGTACTAGTAACCCCTTTTGAATCAGCGTGCCCTGCCAACCTGACTCGGGCCGTTGGAACTCCTAATAACTCTCCGAACTGCTCAGCTACTTTGGTGACCGATGCATGATAGTCAATGTGTGAGTATACCAAGGTGTTTTTTGTTACGGGCCACTTCAACATGCATGCATACTCTTCAATGGTTGGAGTAATGTCAATGTTGGGTAGTTCGAAGCACCGGAGGGTCGGGCTCCAGTATCCAGCGAGGGCAGTGAGAACGGAAGGTTGGACTGATATAGATAGTAAATCCAGTGTTGACCCGTATTTTCTGGCGAAGGCTCTCCTGTTGTCTTGAGGCAAGAGAAGACTCAACTGATGCAGCTTCTGTAACGGGCTAGGGTTTGCCGTCACATGGAAACCCTTCTTGGCGATATTGCTAGTGTGGTCTACCCCTTCCATTAATAATGTGATATCACTCCTGCACTATTAGTAGATCATTTAAACTGAATAAACTAATAGCGCAATAATAAAAATGGATTCAATATGCATGAGATGCATGGTATGACAGAAAAACGAAAGAACGTGCTCCTTTGTGTCCTAAGATAAGGTAGAGCCTATGGTTTGGTAAGACTAAAGGTCACCCTAACTTTGGCGGTATACTAGGGTTACATTAGTGACAGGTTGGATCTAGACTCCTAATCATGGTCCCCAAGTTGCCTTTATCGAAGAGATAAAGTCCCGAATCTATGAAATTAACCACAGGGACATGTGATGTCACAAGATAGCAATCCATAGTTCCGGTAACAACTTAAGCGGTGAGTCATCGACTGTCAGGGAGGCTTAAGCCTCACAAGGTCAACGATGAAACGCCTTCTAGCCCTATGGGTTTCTTAGGCTCGGGTATAGAGCCGTGTCTGTGATGGTGTTCATTGTGTGAGGAGCTTTTGCACTTGAACCCAAACAACACTTCCCCACGTAATAAGTAAAGCACATGAATAAAATAAATAAATAAACAAACAAATAAATAAAAGATTAGTGAAAAGGGGAAATTAAATATTATTAAAATTATAAATATTGGCATAATTAACTCTAATAGGCTTGACTCTCTAGCGTTTTCCCCAGTGGAGTCGCCAAACTGTCACAACGTCCCCGAGGGGTGCCATGACTAAAAATGGAGTCGCCACCAATTTTAATTATGGAAAAATTGGAAAACCTTTATTTTGTGAAAAACTGGTCTTTTTAGAGATTAGGTCCGGGAGTCGAATTATGATTAGGGAAAGGTGAGAATTTAATCTCACTACACCCCTAATACATCCGTATAAATACGGTTATCCTAGAGCAAATTATGCAAATCTTATATTTATAATTTAATATTTAATTTCCCCTTAAAATATTAAAATAAACACATAAAAAAGAAATAAAATGAAGGAACAAAATGATTAAAAAAAATTAATTTTGGGTTGACAGGTTGTAGCCTGCGCCGACGTATCCTCTGGTGCAATGAGGAACTCAAACCCACGTCGTTCTTGTAGAAAATTGTTGTGGGTTAAATGTTTTTTAGAAAATGTTAGGTACAGGACGATGTGGCTCGCACAAGTACACAATTTGAAATTTCGAGGATGATTATCTCATACAACGAAATAACAAATTGTAAAAAAGATTTGTGAATTTTGTTTTGATTGTAATTGAAAGAGAATAAATTGTTTTTGATTTAAAAGGAAGTAATTATTATTTTAAGAAAAAGATATTTTTAGGGTACAGGACGAGGTGATTCGCACAAGCACCCTACAATCTATTATCCCGAGGATGATTATCTCATACAACGAAATAATAAATTTGTAAAAAAGATTTTTGATTTTGATTAAAGAAATAAAGAAAGTTTGCTTTTGAGAAGGAAATAAATTGTTATTTTAAAAGGACCTTTACCCCACAATTTATATCCCGAGGATGATTATCTCATACAACGAAATAATAAATTGTAAAAAGGATTGTGAATATTTTGATTAAAAGAATGGTAAATAGAGAAAACACAAGTACCCCACAATCTATATCCCGAGGATGATTATCTCATACAACGAAATAATAAATTGTAGAAAGGGCTTTGAATGTTTTGATTAAACAAGAATAACAAACAGAATAGTAATAATATAATAATATAATAATAATAATAATAATAATAATAATATAATAATAATAATAATAATAATGAAGCTAACCTAACCCCGCACACACAAACACAAAACGCACGCACACACAAGACACCCACACAGGCACGCGAACGCAGCCGGGTGAGGGGAACGGACGCCGCCGGAGCAACGAGAGGACGGGCGGCAGCGCGCTACAGCGCGCGTGCGTGCGGGTGAAGCTGCAACAGCGGCTAGGAAGAGGGATCCAGGCGGAGCAGTGCCGGATGGAAAGCTAGCCGCGGCGGGTTCACTAGCAGCAGAGCGGCAGTGAGGGAAAGAGAGAGAAAGAGACGAAGGCGTACGGAGACCCAGAGCTCGTCCGGGGTGCGCCGTCGCGACTTCGCGGGTCTCGCTGTGAGCGGCAGAATGCCGCCGCGAGGGGAAGAGACGCGCGAACGCGGCACCGCGAGAGAAGAGAGAAGGAAGGCGCCGGAGATGGCGGCTTTGCCGCCTCTATCACTGCGCCGCCACGGCCGGTAAAAGCAAGGGGGTGGCAAGGTGATGGTATGATGAGGATGCTAAAAACAAAATTACCTCTGTGCTGTGTTGTGTTTTCTGCCCCTTTTTCGTTCCTTTTTTTTTCGTCCCTTTACTATTGTTAGAGAGTGATTTTATAGAGCTTTTTAGGTTAAATCAACATTAATTGTGACAAATTTTACTTGATGCTGATTGATTATATTTTGATTCTATGTGCTTATTAAATCTGATTGTAATTGACTGAAATTGATTCTGATTTATATTATGTTTAAATGTTTGATTTTGGTTTTGAATCTAATCTAATTTAATGCTTGATTTTGATTTTATTTGTTATTAGTACAATATTAAACAAGATTCATCATTTATTAGGACAAAATATGGTGTTTACACGCGTATATATTTTAAAGTAAAGAATAGAACATGATAACAGAGAGTGACCCTTATGAAATAGTCTAAAATGACTTAAGCATTAAGGGCTATCTAGTAGGGGGTTACAAAAGTCACAAAGTATTTATATTGTGTATGAGAAATAACAAGAGAAATTCCCCAAACATCACTATGAATAACCTCAAAACAACTCGTGGCACGACTACCCGAAATTGGAAAAGGTAGAACTTTACTTTTTCCTAATTTACATGTAGAACAGTCCACAAAAGGACGAGACAAAGATATTTGAGCAGATTTTCCTAATAAACCAGAGGTGAATAAGTGAGACAAAATAGCTGGATTAGGATGCCCCAAGCGTTTATGCCATACTTCACTTTTATTGGCAACTGAAGAAGACAAAGCAACATGACTAGGAATGTGCAGTGAAAAAAGTCGTCCAACTTTAGGTCCCTTCGCGATCACTATCCCCGACACTGGATCCTGCACAAAACAACCATCACGAGAAAAATAGACATCATAGTCATCGTCTACTAATTGGCCAACAGAAAGAAGATTATGAGAGAGTCCAGGTGAGACAAGAACATTCTTGAAGTCAGGGGTAATATCTCCAATAGCAGAAATAGGAAGAGTATTACCATTAGCAACCTGAATATGTTCAGAGCCATGATACGAACGGACATTTTTAAGTATACTTTTGGAATGACTCATACGATTGGATGCTGCAGAATCAAGAAGCCAGGACTTAGTTTGTGAAAGACCTTTACCTTGAATCCCCAAAGCTGAAAAAGCTGATATAATCATCTGTTGCACCATTTCTGGAGTAAGAACAGCAGGTGCAGAAGTTTGAGCAGATGCTGGTGCAGTTGTAGCCACGTTTGCATGCTGACCAACAAAGGAATTTACTGCACTGGCTTGAAAGGTAGTGGGATGTCGTTTTGGGGGGCGAATGGAGCACTCTTTGATGATATGACCTGCCTTTTTGCAGTAATTACAGTATTTTTTGGTACAATTTGTAGCAATATGGCCATAATTTTTACAACTGAAACACTAAACCTTACTCATGTTCCTACCGTTGTCTCTTCCTTGAGCCACAAAAGCCACTTGGGGAGCAGTCAAAGTGGCTTGTTCAAGAGTGGCTTGACTGAGGAGACGCTGCTCTTCACGAAGCAATTCAGCAAAACATGTATCCAAGGCTGGAGTAGGATCACGACTCATTAGATTAGAACACACATTTTCAAATTCAGAACGAAGTTTCATCAGAAACCGATCACGTTTGCTAGCCTCATGAACCTCCAATACAATAGGGAGAGATTCTTTAGAAACCTTAGCAGTCACAATATTAGAAAATTCTGCCCAAAGATTTTGAAAACCGGAGTAATACTCCTGAATAGACATGCTACCCTGTGTGTAGTTAACAATCTCACACTCCAATTGAAATCTTCTAGCAGAACTAGTTTGGTGGTAGACCTTTTTTAGATATTCCCACATAGTTTTGGCAGTCGTATGAGGGTGTAGATGAAGAGCAATTTGTTGATCACAAGATCCAGTGATCCAAGACATCACTCTGGCATCCTTGACCTTCTATGAAGCTAGTTCTTTAGGGTCTGTAGGAGCTGGTTCAGTGCCATCTATATGACCCCACAATTCCTTTCTAGTAACAAACAACTTAAATTGAAATTCCCATATAGAATAATTCTTCCTAGTAAGTTTGACACAAAACTCAGAATTGGAAGCAGCCATGATGACAAGATCAGACCAAGGAAAAAAAATACTGATGGAGGCTCAAAGAAACAGAGACAGCAAAAAAAATCCAAAAATACTAGAGACAAGACCAAGATGATGAACAAGAGGCAAGAACAGGAAAAAAATTCATGTGCTGGAATTTCAGAGAGAAAAAAAAAACAGAATCCTAGAAACCAAGCTCTGTTACCATATCAAGATTTACTATGAATGGCAAAAGATGCCCCTTGACTCCGTTTTCATTCCATATATAAAGCAAGATATAAAGAATAATGTAGTTAAACCTAGACTAATTTACAGGGATACCTGCACTGATATTTTGTTGTCTAATCTAATAAATTAATGGCTAATTCTATTCTATTTACAATAATAATTGTTGGTTGATCTGATTCTAATCTATTTATGGTAAATAATAATAGTTGTACACATAAACATAAACTATATATGGCAACAGTTCTCTTTACTACAAACAAACCTAGTTTAATTTTATTCAATTCGGTAATTGATCAAATTTTGGCGCCGTTGCCGGGGAATTTAATGTTGAGTGATTAGGTGATTATGATGTGAATATGTGAATAACTTGAACTAACTTTTTCTGTTTAAATTCTGATTTTGTATTCTTGAATTCAATTATGCATTTGCATTCTTGAATTCAATTATGCATCAGTGCATTTGCATTCTTGAATTCAATTATGCATTTGTTGTCATATAGCCTTAGGATTCTGCATTTGATTTTTCATTATGCATTTTATTACATTTAATCCTGCAATTCTGCAATTGTGTTTTGATTCTGCAATTCTGCATTTTCTTTTCTGATTCTCCAGCACCATTCTGCCTTATTTCTGATATGCATTACATAGTTTTAATTTGTTTACATCCTAGTTCTGATTGTGGTTCTCTATGCAGTTTAATTTTGTTTGTGTTGCTGCAAATTTCAGTGTGATCCTGAGTGTGATAGCAATTCTAAATAGGTCAATTGCTATTGCTACTTGCTTGTTGTAATTCTGATCCTGTTTGAAAATAACATTCTCCATATTTTGAATATAGAACAGAACAGAATACAGCAACAGTAATTGCATCAATTGCAGCAGCAGAATAATGTAGACTCTAACTTCTATTTTATGTGTTAGTGTAGTTTTTTATTGTAGCATTTCAATTCTAGTTTATATTAGTTGTATTTGATTTATATTTGCTCTTTACACTTGGTCCTAGCATGGAATTGCAAAATTGAGCTGTCTTGCGGCTAGAGCTAGCTTGCGACTAAAATTTAAACTTGCATGAATAGTACCGTTTGCCTATAAAATCAGGATTTAGGTCCAAAAAATTAACCGTTTCTCTGACCTAACACTTGATTCCATAGGAAAACGCAATTGTGGAAAAGAATAAATTCTTAAAAGAATTGAGCCTCCCCTCAGTTTTGCGAAATTCCTTCTTTTACTAGGTGTTTCGGGCTTTTTTCGGGTCCGGCAAGACATATTCGGTTTTTCTGAAACTGATTTTTGTGCTCCGATTGCCCCGAAACTTGGTAGGTCTAAGGAAAATGACCCAACTAACAAAACTCACTGCTTGGCTATGACTCAGGCCCTTTATTGCTCAAATTCCATCGTTTAGACCACCTTTTTAATTTTTTAAGTTTTTTCTCTTCATTTTTAAACTCAGAATAGGTGTTAGAATTTAACCTAGGTGGTCCCATATTTTTTAAAAATCATTTGATAGTGTTTCTAATTTTTCTAGCATTTATTTTTAGCATTTTAGGTGTTGGATAGTGTGTTACTTGTTTTACAAGTTATCCTGTGCACTATTGCTTGTTTTTGCATCATGCATGATTACTAGATCGCATATTGATCCTGGATTAGTGCCTTTTGATCCTGAGATTGATAGGAGTCTTAGGTTGATTAGAGCTAGGAGGAGACTTTCATTTGGTGTTGATACTGATTTTACCCCTAACCCTAACCCTTGTTCTAGTGGTTCTTGTGATCATAATTGTGCTGCATGATTAGGTGATATGACAATTAGGACTCTCAAAGAATTGGCTGCTCCTGATGTGAATTACCAAGCCTTGGCCATCCAATATCCTCAATTGGATGCTGATTTTGAGTTGAAGTCTAGACTGATACACCTGCTACCTAAGTTCTTGTGTTTAGCAGGAGAAGACCCTCACAAGCACTTGAAGGAATTCCATGTGGTCTGTTCTACCATGAGACCACAAGGAGTTGAGGGCATTTCCTTTCTCACTGGATGGTGCAGCAAAGGACTGGTTATATTACTTGCTTCCAGGAATTATGACCAATTGGCAAGATGTGAAGAGACTTTTCCTGGAAAAATTCTTTCCTGCATCAAGAACAACTTCAATCAGAAAGGATATCAGTGGAATTAGGCAGCAGGATGGTGAGACTCTCCATGAGTACTGGGAGAGATTCAAGAAACTTTGTGCAAGCTTCCCTCACCACCAGATCAGTGACCAACTTCTGATTCAGTATTTCTATGAGGGATTGCAAGCCATGGATAGAAGCATGATTGATGCTGCATCAGGTGGTGCCTTGGTGGATAAGACACCCACTGCAACAAGAAATTTGATAGAGAACATGGCTGCCAATGGTCAACAGTTTGGTACTAGAGCAACTAGTTGCAGAAGTGTTAATGAGGTTCAATACTCAGAGGCAAATCAAAGGATGAAACATCAGATTGATGAGCTTACAAGCCTTGTGAGACAATCGGCCCTTACAAACACACAAAAGCAACATCAAGTAGCAGTTGTTATGTGTGGCATCTGTTCTATGGTGGATCATTCAACAGATCAGTGCCCCACATTGCAAGAGAAAAGTGAGCTAGTGGCTGGAGTATTTCCTAGTAGGCTTTCCAGCAGCAGAACTACAACCCATATTCTCAGACATATAATCCTGGTTGGAGAGACCATCCAAATCTGAGATATGGCAGTAGTCACCCTCCTCCATTCCAACACCAGCAGCAGAATTTTAATAGAGGTTGAGGTGCTGGAAATCAGAGCCTTGTGCAGCAACAAAAACCAGAACTCAGGCAACCACCAGCCAAGTAGCTGCTGCCCCACCTAAACCATCCTTGGCAGATTTAGTAAAGCAAATGACTACTAGTAACATTCAGTTCCAACAAAGAACATAAGCGACTATCCAGAGTTTGCAGACTCAAATTGGACAGTTAGCCACCATTGTTGGGGAATTGAAGAATCAATGATCAAGGAAACTGCTTTCTTAAGCAGTAAGTCCGAGAAATGTTAGTGCCATTACACTTAGAGGTGAGAAGACACTTGCAGAACTAGCATTAGGGCAGAAACAAGGTGAAGAACAAGTTGCTGCAGACCCAGAAATAGTGCAGAATAGTGGTACAGATCCAGAAAATTCTGCAGCAGCAGAAAACAGAAAGAAAAAGATTGTTGAACCTTCTTTCATCCCTCTCTCATTCCCAAACAGAGTCACTCAATCAAGGAAGATAGCAGATTCTGAATTGCATAAGGAAATATTGGAGACATATAGGAAGGTTAAGGTGAACATACATCTCCTAGATGTCATCAATCAGATTCCCAAATATGCAAAGTTCCTCAAGGATTTGTGCACACAGAAGAGGAAGCTGAAGGGTAATGAAAGGGTAAATATGGGCAGAAATGTGTCATCCATCATTCAGCCCAGTTTACCAATCAAATGCAAAGACCCTGGTACATTCACTGTCTCATGCATCATTGGAGATAAGACTTTGACCGCACCATGCTAGACCTTGGGGCAGCGATCAATGTCATGCCCAAGTCCATCTACCAGTCATTGTGCATTGGAGAGCGCAAAGCATAAGGAATTGTGATTCAGTTAGAAGATAGGAGCGTTGGACATCCTGATATCATGCTGGAGGACGTTTTTGTTGGGGTAAAAAATCTTATTTTCCCTGCTGATTTTTTATGTCTTAGATATTCAAGATGATGAGAACACACCAGCACCATTGATATTGGGTAGGCCATTTTTTAAAACTGTCAGGACAAAAATTGATGTGCATACTGGTACAATATCAATGGAGTGTGGTGATTTCATTGTGCATTTTAATCTGCATGATGCCATGAGATATCCTACTGAGAAGCATTATGTCTATCATATTGATGTCATTGATACTTTAGTGGATGAGATGCATTCTGATTTTTCTAATTCTGTGTTGCATTCTGATTCTTTTGAGTATGCTGATATTGATTCTAATGATGATGATTCTGATGTTCATTATGTGATTGAGTCTGATGCTATTGTTGATTCTGTGATTATGCATTCTAAGAGTGTTGATTCTGTGATTGTAGATTCTGAGATGCATTCTGATTCTGTCATGCATCCTGATTCTATTGTGCATTCTGTTGTGCATTCTTCTGTCATGCATTCTGACATACTATCGGATTTGTCCATGCATTCTTATATACATGTTGTTTCACCTCATGTTGTAGGTTCACTTTCTGAATAGGCAGTAGCTACTGATGTTTTCCTTGCAGCAGATTCCTCTCTTGTGTCTGTTGTTGCAGGTGCTTACACCACTACACCCACTATGGAATTGAAGCCACTGCCCGATCATATGATGTACGCATTCCTGGAGCCTAATGAGCAATGACCTATCATCATTGCTAGGGATTTACTCCCTGACCAATAGGAGAAATTTCTAAGCATAGTGAAGTAGAATATGAGGGTTATTGGCTGGACACTTGCAGTTATTCCTGGGATTAGCCCCTCCACTTGCATGCACCGTATTCAGTTGGAGAAGGGGGACTAAATCAGTGAGGCAGCCCCAAAGGCGGCTCAACCCTTCGATCCTAGATGTTGTGAAAAAGGAAGTGAGCAAGTTATTGGCTGCTGGTATCATCTATCTGATCTTGGATATCAAGTGGGTCAGCCCGGTGCAGGTTGTTCAGAAGAAGAGTGGGATCACAGTGCAGAAAAATGAAAAAAATGAGTTGATTCACATTCGATTGCAGAACAGCTGGAGAGTCTGCATCGACTACAGGAAGCTGAACCAGGCCACTCGGAAGGATCACTTCCCTTTTCCTTTCATCGATCAGATGCTGGAGAGGCTAGCTGGCTAGTCCCACTACTACTTCATGGATGGTTTCTCAGGTTACTTCCATATATATATCGCTCCTGAGGATCTGGAAAAGACCACATTCACCTGCCCATTCGGCACATTTGCATACCGCCAGATGCCCTTCGGTGTATGCAATGCCCCAGGTACATTCTAGAGATGCATGGTGAGTATATTTTCTAATTACTTGGAGGATTGTATGGAGGTATTCATGGACGATTTTACTGTTTACAGTTCTTCTTTTGATGCATGCTTAGATAGCCTCACTAGAGTGTTGCATAGATGTGTTGAGTCACACCTTGTGCTAAATTTTGAAAAGTGTCATTTATGGTTAGGCAAGGTGTGGTTCTTGGACACATTATCTCTAGTGATGACGTTGCTGCTGATAGGGCTAAGATTGATGTCATTGCCTCTTTACCTTGCCCCGCCTCCGTGCGGGAAGTCCGTTCTTTCCTTGGACATGCAGGTTTTTATAGGCGTTTCATCCAGGATTTCAGCAGCATTGCCTTTCCATTATTCAGGTTGCTGCAGAAGGATGTAGAGTTCTGTTTTAATGATGACTGCAGGAAGGCAATCGATCAGCTCAAAGGGCGGTTAACCTCCGCACCTGTTTTGCTCCCACCTGATTGGAGGTTCCCCTTTGAGTTGATGTGTGATGCCTCCAATTATGCAGTTGGTGTTGTAGTAGCTTAGAGGGTCGGGAAGGCTTCCCATGTGATAGCCTATGCTTCCCATACCCTTGAATCCGCCCATGCCAATTACACCACTACAGAGAAAGAGTTGTTGGCCATTGTATTTGCCTTAGACAAGTTCTGTGCTTACTTATTGGGTACTAAAGTGACTGTATTTTCTAATCATGCAGTAGTTAAGTATCTACTAAGAAAGCCGGATGCTAAGCCAAGGCTCATCAGATGGATGCTACTACTGCAGGAGTTTGACCTTGGGATCCGGGATAGGAGTGGAGCTGAGAACCTTGTAGCATATCACCTCAGCCACATTTCTCAAGCATTGGAGCCTTATCCCATCCTTGACTCCTTTCCTGATGAGCAGCTCTTACAGGTTGATGTGGGTAAAGACCCTTGGTATGTTGATTTAGTTAACTATCCTGTTGTTTCATAGTAACCTTCACATTTATCTAGGCACCAGATAGCTAAACTAAAGAGCGATGCCAAGTTTTATATTTGGGATGATCCTTATCTATGGCGGATGTGTAGTGATTAGGTGATCAGGCGGTGTGTGCATGAGCATGAGGTTCCCTCTGTTCTACGCTTTTGTCACACACTTTAGTATGGCGGCCACTTTGGCCCACAACGCACTGCCAGGAGTGTTTTGGACTCTGGACTGTACTGGCCCACTCTATTTCGCGACTCTTACACCTTTTGTAAGAGTTGTTAATGCTACCAGAAAACGGGAACCATTTCCCGCAGGCATGAGATGCCCCAGCAGCCTATATTGTTTTGTGAGATCTTTGATGTATGGGGCATCGAGTTCATGGGGTCATTCCTTATTTCTTTTAGTTTTGCTTATATACTTGTGGCTGTTGATTATGTTTCTCGACAGGTGGAGGCTAAGGCCACCCAGACTGATGATTCTTATGTTGTTGTGGATTTCGTCAGATCTTATATCTTTTGCAGGTTTGGGGTGCCTCGTGCAATTATCAGTGATCAAGGGAGCCATTTCTGTAATAGGATCATGGCAGCTCTCTTGAAGAAGTATGGTGTGACTCACAAGGTTTCTACTCCCTACCATCCGTAAACAAATGGCCAAGCAGAAGTGTCAAATAGGGAGTTGAAACACATCTTGGAGAATACAGTTCAGCCCAACAGGAAGGATTGGAGCAAAAGGCTTGATGATGCTTTGTGGGCCTACCGCACCGCCTACAAGACACCTTTGGTGATGTCCCCTTATAGGGTTGTCTTTGGTAAGGCATGCCACCTTTCGGTGGAGATTGAGCATCGAGCATACTAGGCGGTGAAGAGTTGTAACTTGGATATGTCCCAAGTCGTCCCACATAGGAAGATCCAACTTCAAGAGTTGGAAGAGCTACACTTGGAGGCATATGAGAACTCCCACATGTACAAAGAAAAGACCAAACTCATCCATGACAAGATGTTAGTGTGGAAGGAGTTCTCGATTGGGCAAAAAGTGTTGTTGTATAACTCTCGTCTTAAACTTTTCACCGGTAAGCTTCGCACTCGATGGCTTGATCCTTTTATTGTGCAACATGTGTTTCCTTTTGGTGCCATACAGATTTTGGACCTCAGAACGACCAAGATGTTCACTGTCAATGGCCACCGGTTGAAGCCATTTCATGAGGAGATCCCCCAAGAGGACATTGAGGAGGCCACCTCTTTGTAGCCACTTACACTTGAGTGAAATTCTCTCCCCCTTCTTTCTTTTTCTAGTTTCTATTTGCATTAGTTGAGTAGGTTGTTTGTTTGTTGCATTGTTAGATTTCACGTTAGTTAGGTTGCTTGCTTAGTTTGTTACTTGTCTTTCTTTGTTGATTTGGAAGTGTTGTGCTTGAGACATTTATCATTTTTAGGAGGTTAGAGTTCTGACATGGTTTCATTTCACTTTGTTCTTGATAGTTGCTTGGTGATTGATCTTAATTTGTATAGATGATTTGTGTTTAGACATGCACCTTGTGAGTTTCAAGCCTTGCATTGGGTGGCCACATTACATGCCATGTCATTCTTGTTGTGTGTATCTCTTAAGGACTTTGTCATTCTAGGGTTTGCCTTGACTCTTAGTTGAGGTTACATTTTCATATACATTCTTGAGTGTGATGGAGGCACTTTTCTTCTTTAGTCCAAGACCAAATTGCCTACCTTATACATTGCCATTGGAAGCCCCTTTGAACCATATATCACATTCTTTGATCTTAGCTCATCATAAGCCTAAAAAGTGAAAAACAATTTTACACCCTACCTTGGGAAACTAGAGTAGCATTGGTTTTATCATTTTGCATGCTTGAGTCTAAGTGTGGGGGTTTGCCATGGAAGACAAACTTTCAAGTGTGGGGGAAGACACCTTGGTTTGTGTGGTTGATGATGTTGGATTATATGGTTGGTGTATGTGATTTATAAGGTTACATATCACTTGCCAAGTTGGTAATAAACTGTCCACATCAGCAGAAGTTAACGGAGTTAAAATAAAAGAATGTCGGAATGACTAACTTGATTCATATATTACAAAGTGAAGGACTATTTTGAAAAAGAATTAAAGTGAATGACCAATTTAATTTATACATACAAAATGAATAACTAATTTGAGGTTTAACTCTTTTATAATTCACTTTTAGTTTAGTTCACGACATTACTGAATTTACCATTCAAACCACATGACCTCACTAAAAAATAAGGCTAAAACCCCAAATTGATCCCTGAGGTTTACCGTGCGAAACAAATTAGTCCTTGAAAAATTTATAATCCATTCGTGGTCCCTTAGATTTGCATAAATGAGGACACGTTAGTCCCTCCGTTCAATGATAGTTTGCAATATTAACGGACCTGTCTTACGTGTTCTGTAAAGTTGCTTAGTTGTTCTGTTAACTTCCAAAGTGGCACAATGTTATCTCTTTCCTGTATACATAGCCGTTTTTACCTTCTTCTTAAAATCCAAAGCCTCCACAATCCCTAATTCCTAATTTCACTACGATCCCTAAATTCCAATCTCCCCACATTTTGACATGGACAACACCTCATTTTTCTTACCCACAATGTTTTTCCATCATCACCCTCGTATAGTTCCATCACCACAGTTTCCTTCATATATGATCTATATTCTTCTTCTTCTTCTTTTGTTGGTTCATGTGAGTTTCAAGTATTGAAAAAGAACCATATTTCTAGTTTTCTTAATGGGTCTTAGATCATGATTGTTGGAGATTCTCAAGTTAGAATCTTTACATTTTTTTAGTCATTTGTTCCATTACAATAATATGTACCAAAATAAGCTTCTCTATTCAATCCTAACATAAGACTAGTGTGATCTTAACCCTGGCAACTACAAAATCTCTCCTTGCTTGCAGAAGTCATTGTTTCTGCAAAATATTAGAAAACAAAAAAGAGACACTATAGTCCTTAGTAAACAAGAAAAGGAGACAAATAAGTCCTTAACGAAAATAAAAAAGAGACATTTTGATCCTACTTGAGACATATTTTCCTCTTGATATTGTGGCTGCGTCAAGTTATTATTTCTGCTTGTCCTTCCACACTGCCATCTTCATCTTCACCTACTCTGTCTTCTTTCGAATTTTTTTGGGTGGCCTTTCAAAAGCTGAATCTTTGCAAGTCTTGTCATTATGTCCAACAACATTATACTTGAACATTTAGTACATTCATTTAACATTTAGCAACACCATTTTTCACACTTGCACTACTATCTAACACTACCTTCTCTTTGTGTGCAATGATGCAAAAAAAAAAGTGAGAAAAATCTAGATGTGTTCATTTTTATTCACTAATATGCTTTAGTTATGGAACTCTATGAGGATGATGATGAGAATAACAAGGTGGATAGGAGTTTGGTGGTCAGATTCATGGAGAAATTGAGGAGAATATTTAAGGAGATTAAGATTTAGGGATTCTAATGATATTGAGATTTAGGGATTGTAGATATAATGAGATTTAAGAAGAAAACATAAACGACATTGTATTGAGGAGAGAGGTAACCTTGTGCCACTTTGGAATTTAACAGACAATGTCAGCAACTTAACAGGACACGTGGGCAGGTTCATTAATGTTACAAACAACCATTGGACGAAAGGACTAACATGTCCTCATTTGTGCAAATCTACGGGTGTGTTTGTTTACGAGGACAATAGGCACAGAGACATTTGAGACACTGAGACAGTGACGATGAGACAAGGACAATGAGTCAATGTGTCTCTGTGATCCGTTTGGATATAATGCACATGACATAAAAATAGTCCCTGTAATTTGTTTGGAAACAATGACATTATAATGAAGACATTGACAAATTACATTTGACTGCCGTTTTCTTTTAAAATAAAACAAAATTCATATAAAATCATTCCCCATTACACTCCCTTTCTCTCTCTTCGAATAACACCCCACCTTTTTCGTCTTCTTCTTCTTCCTCTGCAGCAATCTTCTTCTTTTTTCCCCTCAGCAACAATTTAAACAAATGTAATAAAACTTGCAACAACATTTAATCTATTTTATGTATATGATAAGATTTGCATACTAAATCAAAAGCACATTAAACCTGCAACATAAAAATTGAGCAAACACCACACACAAGATACTGTAGTGCAGTGACAGCTGGTAGTGCGATGGCGATGGGTAGTGCAGTGGTGGGTAAGTGACAGCCAGTAGTGCAGTGGCTAGTAGGAGGCTCAAATTTGAAGAAAATGAGGATTAGGGTTAAAGAGATGACAATGATATTTCAATGGAATTTTAAAAAATTGACAATGATAAAATTGGAAGAATTTTTCATTAAATGCATTCATTGTCTCCCAAAATCCCGTGTCCCCCAAAATCCCGTGTCCCCCTCCATGGCTCAGTGTTCCTTCTAGTGAAGAGCACACTGAAAAATCATTTAGTGTGCCTCTTTATTATGTCTCTATCCTCATTTGGTTGTGTCCCCTTTACCAAACGAATGACTAATTGACAGTGTCACTGTCTCTGTGTTCTTGTGCCTATTGTCCCCGCAAACAAACACACCCTAAGGGGGCGTTTGGTGCATTACCGAGGAAGATTACCTTGCAGATAGATTATCTCCAATTAAATTACCGGTAACCCACATTACCTTGTTTGGTATATACAAATAAGATTACCGGTAATCCGGATTACCTTGTTTGGTATATTATCCACATTACAAGGTAATTTATATATATTACTATAATACCCTCTAAATAATTATAAAATGAATTAATCAAATATAATTATATTATATATATTATTAAAATACATAAAAACACATAAAATGAATTAATCAAATATAATTATATTTTGATTTTAATATCAATATATTTTAGTTTTGGCATTAATATAATTATTTATTTAAAAAAATTCATTAAAATAATTATAATATTCTTGCAAAGAGTGCAACATAGAAAAAACAAATATAATGCAATAAATTAAAAAAAAACACTAACAAGAAATAGTTTGGTAAATAGTTCAAAATAGAAAATCAAATGCAATAACTAAAAAAAACGAGCAAAAATTATTCTTGCAAATAGTTCAACATAGAAAAATCAAACGCCTAGACTTAAAGAAAACCAAGCTTCTTCCGCACGTACGACTTCCTTAAATTGACGGACATTGCAAAGAATAATTTTGCACTGGATGAAGATGAAGCAACGATCTGTACTACTTCAAGCATTTGTGCTTCATTTAGATCAAGATTCTCAATAGCAAGTAATGCTTCAAAAACCTTTTCGTGGTAGTCATTGCTAGCAGATAGATTCTTGAAATAGCTTCCTACATCCTCAATGCTTTGACTTGAACGTTCACAATAGGCACCAAAGCTATTTGATGACGCGATTAAAGCTTCTATGAGAGCTCATCAGATTGAGCTTTCCTTTTTCTAGAGGTGGATTTACTCTGAGATGAAGAGTTGCTCTTAATTATGTCTTCTGTTGGAGGTTGAGTTGTCGGTGTTTGAGTTGCAGGGCTATCAAATGCAAAGCCTTCTTCATTTCCAAGCACATCATCGTCATCAAGATTGATAGTATTTTCAAGAATCTCAGCAACCGCTTCTACAAAATCTTCAGCACCTTTACCTGTTGCACGATCTTTTCCAAATATGATTGATAAACTATCAAAATGAGGGAATGACTTGTTTCGAAGACCATATGCATTCAGATGACTCTGTTATAAAATATGTGAAATCAATAGTTAATCAATAATTATAATATACTAAAATATTTATAAGTATTATGCAAAGGTTTATTTCAATACCTTCACCCACTGGTCACAAACATCTTGCTCGCAAGTAACACAAAGCTTGGCTGGATCCCATCCAAAGCCCGACGAGTTATATAACATATCATAAATAGCATTGTACTGCAATTTCAATAGCTTATGTCTTGAATGAATGTGTGGTTGAGCTTTGACACCACATCCAAGTGCTCGTGTGGTCATCATCTTCTCAATTTGTACAAGGAATCTAGATTTGAAGTTGTTACCTTCACCAACACTCCAAAAAGGATCATTCTTCAATTCTAGCATACATTCAACGAGTAAAGCATCTTGTGTTGTTGTCCATTGATGCTTCTTTTTGTTTTGGGTTCCTCGTTGACCTTCACTACTATTGATATTCATTTCTAAAGACAAATAATGTCAATATAATAATACAAAATTTTCCAAAACAAAAAGACAATAGCATTGCATCAAGAGAAATATATAAACCAAGGTTCCATATTCGATCACATTGCATAATTTCAAACAACCAAAACAAGGTTCCAAATATATTAAATAAATCATATAATAATGAATTTCATATAGTTATTGAATGAACAAGGATCGAAAATAAATACATGCTCTCAATATCTCAAGCTCTAGACTCATCCCACATTTCTTGTGCTAAAGTATCTCTAAATTGATTCCAAGCATCCGAAGTTGAAACATGATCAATGAATTCATTTTCATGGCCTAATACATTGTGTGTTAGTGGAGTGTTATCTAGTACCACTCTCTCAAAGGGGTCAACAGACATCTCTCTCCTAATATGATTATGGAGTAATGCACAAACCAAGACAATTCGTGTAAGAGTTTTTACAGGATAAAAAAATCTTTCTCTAAGAATAGCCCATCTCATCTTCAGAAGTCCAAAGCATCTCTCAATTACATTTCTAGCACATGAATGATTGTGATTGTAAAACTCCTGTGTTGTTCTAGGAGCTTATCCCCAATCATTCAGATGATATCGTTGACCTCTGTATGGTGTCAAAAATCCTTCGCCATTGGTATATCCAGCATCACATAAGTAATAAAAATCTATCATAAATATGATGCATTAGTAAAATAACCCAAAATCCTATGTAATTCTAATATTCTTTAGTACGTAACTACAATTATTACCTTGCGGCACTTTTAATCCGTTTTGTCTGGATATAGCATCTCTTAACACTCTACCATCTGCGGCTGACCCTTCCCACCCAGGTAAAACATAGATAAATTGCATATCTTGACTACATACTCCTAAGACATTCATAGTTATTTCACCCTTTCTTGTCCTGTACTTGGGCTTCTCAATATCTTGTACAGTGCATTCAATATATGTTCCATCTAATGCACCTAGACAATTCTAAAACCAAAAACAAAATATATAATTAACATATGTTATCAATAGATATATGTATTTATATTTATAAGAACCTCTCAACCAATGACACAATACCTTAAACCACTTCCATCTATAGTCGGTAGAGTTTTCTAGCACTAGCTCTGGTTTCTTGAGTAGCAACTCATAGCAAAGAAGGATGGAATTCAAAACTGCATTAAAATGTCGACTAATAGTCTCGCCACTCCTTACAAATTGTCTCTTGATTCTATTTTTTGTATGATGAGCACATATGTGTAAAAACATTGCCACCATTTCCTCTACATACATATTTTTTGTACTTGATAATCCCCCACTAGTTCTGAACATATCACACAATTTATTAAAACATTATTTATCCATACGTGTATTCTCTATGCATGCTAAATCAGTATCAAAGATAATCATTCTCAAGGTAATTTGCCTAATAGACTCACGATTACCCTTACTGATCCTTTTTCTCTTATTCATCCTTCTTGCAATTAAATAACCATGAAAAACTTTTAACAACCCAAGGTATGCAACATCACATTTATGGAGCTCAATGAGAATGACAAGAAATGATGTCAATTGTCTTTGTGATTCGTCCATTATGTTATCTAAAAGTACTACAAACAAAGAGAATAAAATAAGACAAATTTCATTATGTACACAAACAAAAAATAAAAAGATAGACAATTGTAAGACCCAATATAGCATAAAAATATGAAAACATTGAAACATAAATCAAATTTAAACAACAATTGAAACACATTTTACTATTAAATAACAATTGAAATTAAATAAAAAATACTAACCTTGCAGAAACCATCAATTATGAAAGAAATAGAAATAAAAAACGTAAACTATGAAATACACACATACTTTTGTGCAGTATACTAACCTTCACTGTGCAGAAATCTTGTGTGCACAATTCACTCCAGCGCTGTGCGGTGGGAGCTCGGCAGGAGCAACAGCAGTAGGGCGCGGTGCGATGGAGCAAGACGCGGACGCGGCTGAGCAGCAGCAGGGCGCGTTCACTCCGGCACGATTTCTGCGGGAACGCGCACAACAGCAAGGCGCTGTGCTCCGAGGCGCAGTGCGGCTGAGCAGCAACAGGGCGCGGGTGCGGTGTGACTGAGCAGTAGCAGGGCGCAGGTGCGATGGACTAGCAGCAGGGGCAGCGCGATGGACCAGCAACAGCAGTGCGCGGTGCGACTGAGCAGCAGCAAGGCGCGCTGCGATGAACCAGCAGTACGAGCGGCCACGGTCCTCGGGGAAGGCGGTGCGGTGGAGCAGTAGGTCGGGCACGATTGCAAGCAGCAGCAGCGTGGGTTATTGAAATAGATTAGGATTTGTGTTAAAAAATTATAAAATTAGGATTAGTAATGTATTTTGTTAGAGGGGTAATGGTGTAATAAAATAAATTAGAAGATTACCTAGGGATGGTTATCCAGATTGCCACCTGAAACGGAGGTAATCCACATTACCACTTTGGAGGTAATATTACCAATATCTTTGTCAAAACAAACGAATCAATCTGAATTACCAGATAATTTAATTGCAAGATTACCGGTAATCTATGCAGATTACCTCGTACCAAACGCCCTCTAAAAGACTATGAATGAATTATGAGTTTCTGAGGGACTAATTTGTACCGCACGGTAAATGTGAGGGATCAATTTGGAATTTTAGTAAAAAAAAAAATGGTCACGTGTATCATACATTCAATAGGAAAAACAACATCATCACATGAACAAACGGAAGTGCTCGCCAAAAAAATAAAAAAGGAACAGAGAGAAGACGAAGAAGAAAGAAAATAGAGCAGTCATTAGCGTCGTTCGCTTCCACATTTTTTTTTCTCTTCCACTTCCATTTGGCAATACTCCTAGCTTCATACAAAACCCTAGCGCCTAGAAGAAATGGACGAAGAACAGAGAAGAATCCTCCTCGAAAGGGAAAGGTACCAGATCGAACAGATTCGCCAGCTCGATCTCGAGGAGTTGCAGGTTGAAGAGGTTGATGATCTCCACGAATCTTCCGACGACGACAATGAACCTGCGTAATTGCACCATCTTCCTGTTCATTCCTATGTTTTCTTTATCGTACGGGATATAATTCAATTCAGCTGAAAATTCTATTACAAAGTCCCATGGTACCCTAAAAGTCTAAAACAGAATGCTAAAATGCTTAACATAATTCGTCTGTTGGTATTTGCTCCACTAATTAGTTCGTCTCTTGGTTTTGCCACCCTAATTTTATGGAGTATGAAAGTTCGGGTGTTGTTGAATTTGATCGATTAGAAGAGTAATAATCTGGTTTTGATGCTATAAGAACTGCAATATTAGGCATACAATCGTTGTAATAAATCAATTTTAGTTTTTCATTTATGTTATTTAGTACTGAGTACTGACAGTCTTTTGTTTATGCTATTTGGAATACGCTAGTCCTCGATATGATGGTGCTATCTTCAATGGTGAATTCACTTTCAATACCTGTGTGGCAGCCTTGCATACGTATTTGGGTGGTAGGCATTTGTCTCTTGAAATTTGTTTTATGTTATGTTTCCTTTCCTACAGTTCATTGTTCTCGAAGTAGATTGTTTGATGCAATGTGATATTATTTGTACGTCGCAGAGGTTGAAGACACTCACCTTAGATCAGCTTTCTTTGATGGTGGTGCTGTCATGAACATTCCACTTTTCTGTCTTGAAGGTATCCTTGTTATACTTCATCATTTTTGGTATAAGAGCAGCTCGGTGCACAAGCATCTTGCATTATGCAAGCATCTTGTATTATAGGAAGTAACGGATCCAAAATATTTCACCAATGTGGGCAAAAAATATTTTATTACTAATATATATAAGTATATAGTTTAATTATGATGCACTGGCAGTGTCAAATCTTTACATTGTCAGCCAATCACATCTATTGATTTGTGTGACTTTTTAGTTAGTGGGTGGTTGAGTTAAAGACTTTTACTGATATGTCAATTCATAATTGGATATCTGGGTAAAATTATTTTATACTGACAATGGATTGAAATTAAACTTATAAGTATAACATGATAGTTCTTAAAATTTTTATAGTGTGGGGTTAAAATTAATAATACAAATATACAATGGGGGCAATTTATATATGAATCTATATACTCTCAATGAAATCTTAAAAGTTTAGTGGGGGCATAAGTCTCCACACTAATCTAAGTAAATCCATCACTGCTTGTACACAGCCTAACAAGATAAATACATCCGTGGTTGTTTCCTCGGCTTAAGCCCGTGAGTCGTGACCTTGAGATCACATGGAGACAACTTTGTATAGGGGATTTTATAGTTCTTCTCTCTCATAATGTATTTGAAAAAACTGATAACTTTGTGGTTCTCCATGCGAGCTATAATGAAGGCAAGGATGGAGGTTATGGAGAAACAAATGGAGGAAATCAGGGAGGCTCAAAACAGGGCCTTGGAGACTCGAAATAGGGCTTTGGATACTCAATAACCTGATGCTGTGAACCCAGAATTAGGGTTAGGGAGGCGACCCTGGGTGTGGAGGCGGAGAAGGTGGAAGGTTTGAGCCAGCTAGGAAGTTGAACTTACCTCTGTTTTCAGGAGAAGATGCTGAAGGGTGGTTGATTAAAATAGAGAGGTACTTTGGGGTAATCCAAGTGACACAAATGAGAAGGTTCACTTTGCTGCCTAGGCCTTGGAACGGGAGGCACTCACTTGGTTTGAGTTGTGGGAAGACCAAGCTCACTTCCACAATTGGGTAAGGTTTAAGGAAGATTTGCTGAGGAGGTTTCAGCTAGGAGCATAGATGAATCCTTTGGCTCCATTGCTAAGGATTAGACAAGAAGGAACAGAGGCACAATACAGAATTGAGTTTGAGGTAGTGGCGAGAACTCATCGGAACTTGGGTGCAGAAACCCTAATGTGCATCTTCAGGGAAAGATTGAGGGCGGAGATTCAAGCTGAGATGAATATGGCCAGCTTTGATTGTTTCCAGGAGATAATGGATAGAGCATTAGCGTTGGAGTGGAGGAATAACCCTTGGAAGGGGGCTGGAGTGAACCAAGCGAAAGTAAGAGGGAGGGGTTCACACTTGGAACCGGGTCAAGAAGTGTTAGTGGTGGATTCGGGTTGACCCTGAATAAAAATCCTAATGGGGTCAGGCCCAATTGGAATGAAAATCGTAGCCAAGGGGGAAACAAAGGGGAAATTGGACCTAGTTCTATTAAACCCTCTCTACACACTCAAATGGGCTCTTCAGGGGCCCAAAACAATTCTGCAAACAACTCCAACACACCTTGGTCCAGAGTAAGTGGCACTAGAGTCTAGAAGGCTTTCTAATGAGGAGTGGGCTGAGAGGCACAAAAAAAGGCCTCTGTTTTTGTTTTGGAGAAAAGTGGGGCCTAGACCACATTTGTAAATTGAGAAGTAAGGGAAGTAAGCTTGCATTGGTGCCATGTCCACATGGTTCCCATGGACCTTTCACAAATCTCTTTGTAAGCTGCGGGGAACATGTTCTAGTCATATAGTAGTGTCATCCATGTCTGAAAAATACTGTTACGTACCATTGCAGTGACAAAGTAAGAGAAATAGAAAATAAGGGAAGAAAATAACTAATTAGTGGTGAGTTAGTTGCTGTTAGTGTGAGTTAGTTACTAGTAGAGTAGTATAAATAGAGAAGGGAGGAGAGATTTTAGAGGGGGAAAAGAGTGAATTGGGAAATTGGGGAGAGAAGGCCTCTCGAAGAGCCATTGTAATTCTTGATTCTTGTTCATACAGAAATATACACTCAAGATTATTCATTCTTCTATTCTTTCTATCTTCCTACTCTATATTCTACTGCTGTTCTTCTACTGTTATGCAATTAGTGGGAAATACCATAACAATTGGTATCAGATTCTCGATCTTGGCTTCTTCCTGTGGATGGTGACCAAGCTTTCGTTGGGAGCAATGGAAGATCGGATGGAAGGATTGGAGAGACAAATTGCCTAGCTTCTTGATGAATGTGGGAAAAATACAAAAGTAACTTGGAATGGATGCGACCAACGGGGAGGCTGTGGTTGTAGAGGGAGTTGTGCCTCCCAATGAAGAATTTCTTGATGCATAGCTGTGTGGTCTTTGGAGTAATGACGAAGCTGCTAAGGTTGCTTCCGATGATGTCGTCGAGTATCAAAGTCATGCCCCATATTTGTCTACTTCCTCCGATGAGCTGATTTTGCTTCCACCGCCCAAGTCCCAAGATTTGTGTCCCTTTAATCCTTGAGTTCAGCACTGATTCCTGCCCAAACACTCCTTTCCATTTAGTAGTTTCTGGACCCCTGTTTCTACATATTTTGTTTTGGGCCTGGCACAACTATTCCAATATAGGATTTGCTGTATCTGAGACCCCCATTTTCACTAAACAATTATGGGTATGGTCCATTAACCCTCTAAGTGAGTTGTTGACCTTCTCCTCTTTCCCAAGTCTCATGGTGTCTCTTTGAGCATCATGATCTGATGCTGCTACCCCTATAGTCCCTTGTCTCTAACCATTGTTCATCTTCTTCTGGTGGTCATCTTCCTCATGCGTATCTGGTTCTTCTGATTCGGTCATTTCGAGACTCACCTTGAACTTGACCTCGATTTTTTATTTTGCATCATCTTTCTCCCATTCCTCTGTCTCAGCCTCCTCTTTGAACCCTAGTTCAATGATGAACTTCATTTTGATCATCTAGTGGTAGGATGTCCCTAAACTCAGAGTAGCTGTTGCCTCTGGATTGCACTGCTTCCATTACCTGAACCACCTTAGGGATTGACTTGTTAATCCCTTCCCCATCTCCAAAAGTCTTTGCCTCTCTGGTACTCCTCTGGCATCCCAGAACTTATCTGTTCATAGAATCCACCCATAACCATCTTCTTTTTCCTTAAATTTTGGAAACTCCTCTGTGGTTGCCTCCATAGTAGCTTCTATTGCAGCAGCTTGCTTGGTGTTTCCAACATAGTGGCTCCCAAAAATGAGAGCTTTGATACCAATTGTAAGAACTTGGCACCAGTTACGGAAATAGAAGGAACAATAGTAATAGAAAACAGGGAATTAGTGAGTGAATCAATGAGAATTTTCACCCTTTATCTCTAATGGTATTATTTCTCACAAGGAAGAAAGCAAACAATGGAAAACTAAGGGCTTGATTGGTTTTCATTTTCATTTTCTGTTTTCTTTGTTTATAGAATTTTGTAATGGAAATATTGAAAGTAGAGAAAACAATAAAATCACTTTTTCTCAGTTTTTCAGTATCTCCTTCACCACATTATGAAAACAGAGAAAACAAAATAAAAATGGAAACCAAACAATACCTAAATACACCAGCAAAGTTTTGAAAGTTTGTTGCCTCTCCTAAAGTCTAGTTTCCCCATCAATCCTAATTCCTCACTCTTCACCTCATATAACAGATTTCTCTTTCTCTCTCTTCTAATAGAATTACAACATTTTCCTTGAATACCCTTATTTTCTATTTCTCTCCACATAAACCATTTATGGGTACGTAACAAAAGATGATGGAGGAAGTAGAAAGAGGGGAAATTTCACTGGAAGGACAACAACTTCTAGAAGAGTAGACAAACCTATTCCAAGAACCAAAGGGCTCCCTCCGAGGAGAGAGCAAGACCATGCAATCAATATGAAGGAGTGAGCGGAAATTCCCAACTTAAGGCCTTATAGATACCCCCACTACCTGAAGAATGAGATTGAGAAGATTATTGAGGAGATGTTGCAATCTGAAATAACCCGATCTAGCACCAGCCCATTTTCAAGTCCGGTAATTTTGGTTAAGAAGAAGGATGGAGGATGGATCTTCTGTGTGGATTACCGAGCTTTAAACAATGTCACTGTACCAGACAAGTTTTCGATTCCGATAATGGATGAGCTCTTGGATGAGGTGGGAGGAGCAA
The DNA here is from genome assembly GCA_013621005.1 of Aeschynomene evenia. Taxonomy (NCBI): domain Eukaryota; kingdom Viridiplantae; phylum Streptophyta; class Magnoliopsida; order Fabales; family Fabaceae; genus Aeschynomene; species Aeschynomene evenia. The sequence goes on along the minus strand of RYYW01000139.1, from coordinate 115,011 downwards.
GAGTCTTTTCTAAATTGGATTTGAAATCCGGGTATCACCAAATTCGCATGAGGGAATCAGACATTGAGAAGACAACTTTTCGTACTCATGAGGGTCACTATGAGTTCCTGGTGATGCCATTGTTACACCCCCTGAAAATGAAGAAGGCTTAGACGAAGGATCAGGAAGGAAGGTTCAACACCTACCTTTTTATTACAGTAGAAGAAGAAGACAAAATAGGGAAAAAGAAGAAAAACAGACTGTGCTGCCAGGTGGCAGGGCTGGTGGACCCAGCACTTGATCCTAGAATGATTTTCCTAGGATGGGCAGAGTAAGGAAAAGTATAGAAATTAGTGTGGCTGGGCCGCTGGGGGAGGGGGGGAGGGGGGAATATTCATTTAGACATTTTGTGGGACTAGGACATGCTTAGGAGAGAGGCAGGACTCTTTAATTTCTCTTCCATTGTTATTTCTTTCCTTTATCATTCCATTATCTTTCTATTCTGTTCTTGTGAAGACTATTACCTTCCTCGTTTATCATTTTCAATATATGTTGTTTAGAGAGGTGCAATCATACTGATTCCCTCTCCCTAATCTTTGTGTGTGGGAGTTTGTTGGTTTAAGCATTTCTTTAGATACCAGCTGTTACAACCATTTAGTCTTACCAACGCCCCATCCACCTTCCAAGCATTGATGAATAAGATACTCAGACCTTTTTTGCGTAAATTCATCTGGTTTTCTTTGATGATGTATTGGTGTGAAGTCCTAACCTTGACACTCATTACATCCATCTCCAGTTGATTTTGGAAACCTTATGAGCCCATAAGCTGTTTATTAACTGCAAGAAGTGCTGTTTTGAGCAACCCACAATTGAATATTTGGGACATGTGATTTCTGAAGAAGGAGTAGCACCCAATTCTCGAAAAATTCATGATATGCTAGAGTTGCCAGCACCTAAGGATCTGAAGGGGCTAAGGGGATTTTCTGGTCTCGCATGTTATTACGGGAGATTTGTCAAGAATTATGGCAAGATAGCATGGCCCTTGACTCAATTATTGAAGAAAGACAATTTTAAGTGGAGTTTGGCGGCTCAACTTGCCTTTGAGGACCATAAAAGAGCCATGACCTCCCTGCCCGTATTGGCTGTTCCCTGTTTTACCAAACCGTTTGTGCTGGAAACGGATGCTTCAGGGAGAGGAGTGGGTGCTGTTCTCATGCAAGAAAGGAGACCAATTGCATACATAAGTCAGGCTATTTCATAAAGGGCTAAAGCCCAATCCGTGTATGAGAGCTGATGGCAATTGTCCTAACTGTCCAACGATGGAGACACTATCTTTTGGGGCAGCACTTCACAGTTCACACAGATAAAAAAAGCCTGAAATATCTGCTGATCAGAGGATGGTAGGAGAAGATCATCAGAAATGGCTGACCAAGTTGATCGGGTATAGTTTTGACATTAAGTACAAGGTCTGAGTGGATAATAGGGTTGCTGTTGCTATATCCATGAAGTTGCAGTATGCTGCTGTCTCCACCATACAGGCAGCTGACTGGGCAGATTGGGAAGAGGAAATTCTTGCTGATACCAGGATGAAACAGATCATTCAGGATCTATTGCAAGGGAGTAAGAGCACCTGGGGTTCGAATTGAAGCAAGGCAGCCTTTTTTACAAAGGCAGAATAGTGTTGGCCAAAGACTCAAAGAGGATTCCAACAATTCTGCAATAGTTTCATGATAGATGGGAGGGCATTCTGGATTTTTTCGCACTTACAAGAGAATTTCTAGGCTGTTGTATTGGGAGAGTATGAAGAGCCGAATCCAGCTATACATTAAGGTGTGTGATGTGTGCCAAAGGAACAATCATTCCACTATAGCTCCTGCAGAGCTATTCAGCCTCTTCTGGTTCCCAATAATAGCTGGACATATATAACTATGGACTTCATAGGAGATGCTTCCTAGAGCATTGGGCAACGACACTATCTTGGTGGTGGTGGATCACTTGACCCAATATGCCCACATCCGGGCATTGTCTCATCCCTACACAGCAAAAGAAGTAGCTGTTGAGTTTGTGTAGGAAGTTGTTAGACTTCATGGGTTCTCGGAGTACATCATCACGGATCGGGACAGGCTGTTCATGAACCATTTTTGGGGGTAATTATTCAATGGCCGTTGGAACTAAATTGAAAATGAGCTCCACTTATCACCCAGACTCTGACGGTCAAAGTGAAGCCATTAATAAATGCGTTGAAACATATTTGAGGTGCTTTGCAGGGTCCAAACAGGGGCAATGGCCAAGGTTGTTAGCTTGGGAAGAGTATTGGCCCGATTAAGATAACTCCTTTCAAGGCTTTGTATGGAAGAGATCCTCCGGTGTTGTTAAAGGGAGGAAGAGGGTCCACTATTGAAGAGGTCCAGGTGCTGTTAGAAGAAAGGAATTCCATGATTGATGAGTTAAAGTTCCAATTCGAGAGGGCCTAGAATAGAATGAAGACATATACTGATAAGAAGAGAAGAAATGTCAATTTTGAAGTGGGGGACAAGGTATATCTAATGCTGCAACCATATAGGTTCCGCTCATTGGCAAAGAGGGTCAATCAAAAGCTCAGTCCAAGATTCTATTGACCTTATGAAGTGCTGGAAAAGGTGGGACAGGTGCCTTCAGGTTGAATCTGCCCAAAACTGCTCGAATTCACCCTGTCTTCCATGTATCCTTATTAAAAAAATGCATCAGCCCAAGCATCGAACCCCAGCAGATTCCAAAATCTGCCCAAAACAGCCTGAAGAAGCATTAGACCTTCGCAGCTCAGCAAATGGACAGCAGGAGGACTTGATCAAGTGGAAGAACTTATCAGCCTATGAGAACTCATGGGAGAGCTACAAGGAGATCCAACAAGATTTTCCTGAATTTTACCTTGAGGAAAGGTGAATCTTGCAAGAGGAGGGTATTGTTACATACTTAGTTACTTACATACCCTGAAATAAGAAGAGAAATTGGTGTTCCAGCTGGAAGTGAGAATAGGACAAATAGGACAGGAGAAATAGCTCCTTACCCTTTTAGATACGTGAGAAAAAAGAACAAACAGAGTGGGGTTTCAGCCGGCAGTGAGAATAGGACAAATGAAGTTGTTATAGGTGAGAGAAAAGAAGGGGTACTGGGAATCATCTTTTGAAATTAAGAATTGGGATAGGACTAGGAGAGAGACAGGATCTCGAAACTGTGTCATTTCAGTGTTTCTTTTTCTGTATTTCCTTCTTTTGCATCAATATACATTCCTAGAGTGATATCACACTGATTCATTCTAGTTCTGCTATTTTTTTCTAGCTCTGTTCTGCTATTTATTGGGTCTGGTGTGAGTGTGAGTGTGTGTGTGCTGTGATTGTGATACCATTTCTTACAAAATGTTAGAATGTCTTTATGTTGTGCTTGTGAAAATGCATGCACAACTGCACATGCGAACCATCATTCATTGTTTGAATAAAGTTCCTTGTCCTCTAAAAATATTCATTTACTAAATTAAAAACATAGGTTTCAGTTTCACCCATGGCAGTCCATGCTGTTTTGGAGTTTCTTATTTGTTCTTACATAATTAAGTTTCTATTTGCTTTCCCTCTGGGATCCTTGTTTAGTTTTGTCTTTCCCTCAAATATCATGGTTGCGTTTGTTTGTAAGTACAAGACAATACATTACACAAATACATATACAAGAAAGACACAGAGAAAAATTTGTATTAGTTTTTGTGTATTTGTATATGTATTTGTGTATCTATCTTCCAATCAAACACCCCAAATTTATGTATTTGTATATGTATTTATGTCTTGTACTATGGGTCTATATCCTATCAACAATTGTTGAATACATTCTTTAAAAATGGTCAATTTAATTGCTTCTAGAGTAAAAGTGGTGGAAAATTGTCATTTCATTGGAGTTATGTTCTTATCCTCCTCATTCCCTTTCAGGAGTTGTACTCTTTCCTTGGGCTACTCTTCCTCTGAGAGTTACTGAATCCAATCTTGTGGTTGCTATTGAGAGGGCTTTGAGTCAAGTTGATGTTCCTTATGCTATCGGTGTGGTAGGTGAACTCCTTAGAATGAGTGCTTGTTCTTCAATAGTGCTTTGGATTCTCTTTTACTGATCTTATAAAACATGAATGTGATATACTTGTGAATGCCTTCCAGATTCGTGTCCACAGTGATATTGCAAATCATAGGATGAAATCAGCAACAATTGGGACAACTGCCGAGGTATTTCCTCTCGACTATTGTGCTATTCAGTAGTATGCATTGCTGCATAACTACATGTTTGTGTGCACATATGACCTACAAAATAAAAATTTAGTTCCTATCTGTTAGAATTAGATTATGGAATAATGAAATGCAGTTTACCTGCTGCAGGGAGTGAGTCTCCTCCGGAGACATGACAAAGTGGTAGGAAATCTATATAGAATGAAAGAAACCTTCTACATGGATTGATTTATTTAAGAGTTGAGTAAAAATGTAAAATCTGTTGTTTGAGTGGTATCCGTTTTTGTTATGGAAGAATTATTGTTCCGCATTTCTTTGTATGTGAAAAATTAAGTTTACAAATGTCCAATATTGTGATTAGGTCTTTTAGTATCAATGTAATCCAAAAGTCATTAAGTAAGCCACTTAGGATTCGTTTGGTTTTAGAAAATTGTTTAAAGTTTTCATTTTTGGCTTTCACTTTTTCAGTTTATTTCCCATTTTCAAGATTTGGTGAAGGAAATGATGAAAACTGAAAATTGTATTTTGTAGTTTTCTTTGTTTCCTTCATAAAGTCATGAAAAAATAGACTTAATACTGATTAACTAAGGTTGCGTTTGTTTTTATTGACTCTGGTGGCAGAGTCATTGGAGTCATTGTAGTCATTGACACTGGAGGCAGAGACACTGGAGTCCTAGTCACAGTTTTATGTTTGATAAAATCTCAGAGACAGAGTCACAATGTGCACGAAAAAATGGAGATGATGGAGAGGGAGAGCGGCTGAGTCCAAGCAGAAATTAGGTTAGGAAAGATTGGACAATTTGGGAATAATAAGAAATTATTAAGGGTAAAAATGGGAGAAATTATTATAAACCTACAGTGACTCTGTGACTCCACTTTTGAAGTGGACGAAAATTGAGTAAATTTGTTCACTGGGTCAGAGTGACTTCGTGTTTGTCCATATTTTGATCCCAAAATCGAACAGTGAACAAAGTCACTTTTTTGCTGACTCTGTGACTCTGCCACCAGAGTCAATGAAAACAAACGCAGCCTAAAAGTTAATATGCTAAGTAGACTTAATACTAATTAGCTAAAAGTCAATATGCCTAATTCTAACATGTGAAACTCATCTTGGCAGATTCGACAATTTGGGCGTCTAGAGGATGGTTCATTGAATGTGGTTACACGTGGACAGCAACGCTTTCGCCTAAGAAGATGCTGGATTGATGCGGAAGGAGTGGTTAGAACTCAATCATTGTTCCTGCTTTTTTATTTTAATTTTTTAATCATCATTAACATTGGACTAATCGAAGGCTGATGGCTTTTTCTGTGTATCTATCTCTTTTCCTTTGTTTGGTTGGGGTGGTTCTTCTTAGCCTTGCGGAGAGATCCAAATTATTGAGGAAGACATACCGTCGAGAATTCCAAGGGATGCTTTTGGAAAGTTAGCTCCTTGGAGCAATATGCCCAATGGTTGTGACATCTCACGTGCATTACCTTCAAAGTATTATCATGTTGATATGAATGGGTCTAAACCTGGGGGAAATGATTCTGAAACAAATTCAGAAGAGAGCTATGGGATTGAACTTTCTCAAATGGAAAGGAGACTCCATCAATCAATCATTGGCTCCAGCTCTGACTATGACTTGATGGATGAATCTGCAAGTAGCGGTGATGATAAATTCATGTATGAGTCAGATCAGGAAATCAGATCCGACCAAAATGACTCTGACTCCTTAAGGGTGTTGCTATCTGACCATGGGAAAGATGCTAAAGCCCCAGATTCAAGAATAGGGAACTGTTCCACTTCTGGAAAGCAGTTCTTCATAGGGGACCAACTTAGGTATCGTAGCAACATACGCAACTACTCATCATCACATAGAATTTCAAGAGCATTCTGGCCCCACTGGGTATATCGTATGTTTGATACGTATTGTCTTGCACAAAGAGCTGCAGGTTTGTTTTGCTTCGCATCTTCTAACTCTTTATCTGTCATTTCTTCAAATTGCAATGTTTATGGTTTCTGTTTATGTCATTATAATTCAAGTCCCTGAATCATGTCTTGTTTTTATTTTCTGCATACTGGTTGGTCAGTATGTTTTTAAAACTCAAACATGGACATATGTTAGAATTTCCAGGATATAATTTTTGAAATTAACAAGTATAATGTTAACTATGCTTTGCTTTTATCCTTATATTGATGTTTGTTTGGACTTTTTTAATCCAGATGTTGATTAAAACGTAAGTATGGAATTTGTCATTTATAGAGTAGCTCCATTTGTAAGTTTCAGTAGTGGATCCTTTCAGCTTTTAGAGAAGCTGTTGAGAATAAAATGGCACTTTTTTATCATTGAGTTTTCTGATGAAGACTTCTAAGTGGAGAAGAGAAGTTGTCTTGCTTTAATTCCAAGACTGGAGATTATGCTAATTATTGTGCTTTGTATGGTTCATAGTAAGCAACATCTAATATTAATTAATCATTGATTATCAACATAAATTGGAAGGTAGAATATGCATTCTTTTGATTATGAATATTAACTATAGGAAGTATTTTAATTGTGACCTTGTTGCAAAATAGCAAGTGATTTGAGTATGATCACATGATAGAATAAGTCCTCCAAGGGGGAGAAGGATATTTATCTTCCAAACCATCCTATGCACTTTTTTTGTTACATCAATTGATTCTTGTTTTCTGGGTGAAACTATGGTAAATTGGTAACATAAAATCTCAAATGAAATAATTTTGGCTCTTCTAGATTACTGTCTTCTTGTTTAAAATGATAATCTAAGAGTAAAAACTAATAGTTAGTTGTATTCATAATATGTAGATATGTGGAAGCAAATAGTTGGAGTGCCTGCCATGGATGCTCTTGTCAAGAAGCCTGATGTTTTATCATTTTATATTGCCAGCAAAATACCTGTTTCTGAATCAACAAGACAGGAGCTTTTGGATATTGATGGCATTTCATATAGACTGCGCAAGGAAATCGCATTACTAGAGAGTATTGATCTTATTCAATGTAAAATCTGCCAGGTAATCATTATATCAGCAATAAAGAACAATTATGCACTTATTCTGTGTTTTAGTATAGATAGAAAGTTATAAACAACCTGTGACTGTTATTCCTTGTAAACTTTCGTCAAGTGTAGAGACTAACTAATGTTTCTTCCTTTTTTCAACATTTTAAATTTGCAGACTCTAATTGCTAAGCGAAGTGATATGTTAGTAATGTCTAGTGAGGGTCCTCTTGGTGCTTACGTGAACTCAAGTGGTTATGTGCATGAAGTGATGACTCTCTTCAAGGCAAAAGGCCTAGCTCTTATTGGGCCACCAGCTACTGAATATAGTTGGTTTCCTGGGTTAGATTCGGTGCACTTTCATTTCCTTTGAATGTTACATATAAACTTGTTTATTTCTACTGAATATGTAGAAAACCAGATTTTTTTATCAAAATGTGGGAATATCACTGCAATAGCCAAATAGAACTCCCTCATTCCCACTTATAGTTAAGGAAGATAGAAACAACGGGGAAATGCTAGAAACAATTAACATTCTTCGAAGGTCCTGCTCCCTCTCAGCTCAAAAGGCTCCAAATCCTCACATACAGTAATTACCTGCCCCGTCTATATTAACATTTATGCCCACTCACCCTAACCGAATTCTTATCATCACTCATTTTCCACTTCCACATTAGGGATTTGTTGTGTTGCGGGGCATTCACTTGAAATAATTTCCATCTTGAGTCTCCCTTTCTATCCTTCCTCACATACCCCTTAATACCAGAGGTATATCGGTGTGTCTATGGTCTTACCATATACCTTAAACCATATCATCGTTCTGTAAGAATTGGTATCAAGCAATAGAACAGTAATCACACACTCCCACTGAAAAGATAAGGATAAAGAGTGAATCACTGTGATTCCGCTCCTTCAAGTAGTATATTAATGATCTAAAAAGAAAGGAAAATGTAACAGTAAGCAAAATGAGGAAATTAACAAAGACAGAATTTTGAGGGTCCTGCCTCTCTCATAGTCCTGTCCTGATTCTATTTTTATTTTTCTGAATAATCCCCTCACTCCCACCCTCTTCTCTATATTTCACACCTCACGTATCAACAAATCAGCCTAGGATCACTCACTCTCCTCACTACTCTTGCCAAGTGGTATAGTACTATTCCTATCCCCTTCGTTGATTTTTGCCTGCTGTAACAGAATGCCAGGGGCTGAATTCTCCTTTTTATCCTTTTAGAAGTTTCTGCTGCAGAATCAGTATTTTAATGGTATGCAACACGCACCTCCTGCTGAGCACACATTCCATATATTCCATCTTACTCCTACATGTAGAAATTATGTCGGCAGTCAATATGTGTGGCATTGGAATATGTAGCTATCATATTATTAGTAAATGTGGCATGAGTATCTATCTATACCAAGAACCTAAGAACCTAATCAATTTTGTCACAAATAGTTATTTTGTTTTCACTTCTCTTTTTGCTGTCAACATCTATCCCAACATGGTATCAGTATGGAACTATCATTGTCCATTATTCTGTTATAGAGTTTCTATAAATTGAAACTCACTTCTTCTTCAGACTTTGTCACTTGCTATAATTTTCTTTTTCCTTTTTTGTTTTCAATGTTTCAACTGAAATCTTGGAACTCTGGTTTGTCTATTTAATAGTCAATTTTCATTTATGCCTATGAGAGGTTTATTGTTTGGGTTTGTTGGCAAACCGTTGGTGGTCATCAGAGGCTACTGAGTTAATCATTATCTGTCAGCCCTGGCTTGAGGTCTCACAATTGGAGTAATGGCCAGCAATGTTGGCTGGGTTGAAGCAGTGATGACATTTCGGCAATTTTCTTATTGTTCTTGCCTTTTGATGCTCTGTGCACCCTCAATGGCTTGTGTGTTTGATTCTTTGGCATGAGTAACTCTGGTGGGTGGCCTACGGTAGCTAGGGCTTTGGTGAAATCTTCAAAGAGCAGGTTCAAGTCGGTATTTGCTGATCTTGAGTCTGCTTTTTCTCCCTATCAACATTCTGATGTCCCTTTGAGCAAGAGGATGTTCATTCCTTTCTTTATGTGGATTTTAGTTTTGATTTTGATTTTGGTTTTGGTTTTGTGGTTTCGGATCTGATTCATGAGTATGGTGATTCAAATTTTGATTGAGATAGATATATATGAGTTGGGTCCAATTGAACCTGTGGAATGTTTTGATGTCTTCAGCCTCTTTTGTTGTCATTTGTTGATTTTGACAGGGCTAGAACTTTTGGCAGCCCCAGTTCTGCCCCGTACTTTGCAGTTTGTAACATTTCTGACCCATATTCAGCAGTCTTAGTTCTAACCTGTATCTAGCAGTCCCAGGAACTTGGCCCCATCTATGACAACTTCTCTTTCCATGAACTATCATTCTGTTTGTGGCTTTGTTAGTTGTGATTCTGTTAGAGACAAGCTACCAAGGGGCTGAAGGTTTACAAGAGAAGAAAGTATAGGGGTAAAGCTACCATGTATGGCATGGGAATGTGTTGCTACATGTAATTTGACATTGGAAACATGCAGATGCAAGCCAATCTGCACCTTATCTCTTGCCTTATTGTTCTAGTTGAGTGTGTATTCTTTTCCCAATGTCCCTTCTTTTTAGATTCCGAGCCAATTTGCTATCTCTATTCTCTATTATCCATTTATATAATTTTAAATTTCTATTATTATTTATCCGTATAAAAATTCTAGACAACATTAATTATATTTTTCCATTGATATCCTTAAAAGAGAGAAAATTAATGGATGAATTAAATATGAAAGAATATAAATAAGGGCAATGTTATGAAGTACACTAATTAGAGAAGGGAGGTAGTAGCATTTATCTACCTTTAGTTTTATGTTTTATTTACTTAAGAAACTAATATGGCAACAAATTGCTACTCTTTGGCAGGTATGCATGGACTATCGCTAACTGTGCCACATGTGAAACCACGTGGGATGGTTTTTTACAGCCACAAACAGAAAACTGAAGCCCATATCATTTTGGGGATACGTAGCTGTCAAGTTACAGAAAAAATGCGCTAAAACCTCCAATTTTGTTTTGTGACCACCTAGTTGAGTTTGGTCTTTATACATTCACCAATCTCCAGCTCTATGTGGAAACACAATAACAAGTTGTACCGTGCATGATATGCATATTTGTATTGCCTGTATTACTTCACTTTTTCTATTATTTAGTTAATTTCATATCTCAATTCTCTCTCCATTTTTTCTCTTATCCTTAGGTTGATATCTTAATTTTAACATGGTATTTGAGACTTTTTAATTTCACCACCTTGATCAATTTTTCCACTGCTCTATTTTTGTGTTCTTGATGAATTCACCTTTTCTCTTATGTTTTCTTTCTCATTTTCTTGCGGTTTCTCTCCAACCAAAACACTATCAAACCCTAATTTACAAATGCTTTCATAACCTTTCTCAGTTCCTTCAGAAAAAAATCAATTAAACACTCATTTTCTTGTGGTGCCATTGTCTTCTTCATTTGAGTTTTTTCGGTATTAGATCAGTTTAAGCTTTAGATTCATCATTAGTTCATTATCGATGCAATTGCAATTTTAATCTAGCTCATCTTCATCTTTTTGATCCAGCTCGTCTTCATCTTTATCTTTGGCTTGAGATATTTGGTGGTTCAAGTCTTTGTTCGAACCGGTTCATTGAGATGATGTTCATCTTTTTTGCAATAGATTGAGTCTTCCTCCTCTGTTCATGGTTAATCCAGTCTGTTTTTGCTACTTCAGGACTTCATGAAGCTCTTCTCTCCAGAATTGTTGCGTTTGATTGATGTGATTAAGTTGTGTTTATCTTCTCCCGTGAATTTACAATGTGATTCATCTTCATCCAAATATAGTTTTGACGTTTGGATTTTTTTTTTTTTTTGCTATGTTCTTTTTTGGTAACATTTTTTGGCTATGTTTGTCGTCTTCTTCAATCGTGCCTACTTCTTTGTGGGTTTTGTTCATGCTATTAGCTTTGTAGGTGCTTCAGTTGCGTCTCTTTCTTTGACAATCTCTTTTGTTTACTTTCTCCTCCTCCTCATGATTCAAACTCGAACGTTTAAGTCATGCTGAATTTAATTAAAATAAATTATATCATATAGTGTACTATGATATAAATAGTAAACTTAATAGTAAGCCTAAATGAGAAATAATTTAATATATTGCAATTGTCTATAATCAATGACTTATATTATTTAAATAATTGGAGACTATATCCTACATCTATCTATAAATATAACTATAAATATAATATTTCAGAGTTCATTTCATGAGGTTGTGACAAGTGTCACGCTCTGAGTGATTCTGTATTAATTAAAATTTAAGAATTAAATTTAATTAAAAAATTATTATAAACAATTTAATTAACTCATAATTACATAAGAAAAATATTCTATAATTGCTTCAATCAAGGATATAATATTATAGCATTTGATGATAGAAATTTAATTCTAAACCGTTGGATAATGCTTCTAGACAATCTCTTCCATCATTCAAGGAGGAGATATTTCAGGTAATTTTTTTTTTAATCAAAAATATTTTTCAATTATTCAGGATATGCAATTAATTTCTAATTAGAAGTTACTATAAATATGCTAATTGATACAATAGAATCTGAATTAATTTTATCATATTTGAATCAATTTTTTTAAATAAGTAATCTTTTGATTCTAATACTAAACTATATTTCATCAAAATGTTTCCTTTTATTTTATAACAGTTCATATCTTTATTCAGAATATTTCTTTCTATTTTCATCTCTTGCTCTTTGCATTTCACGATTTATATATTTATGTGTTGTTTTACCATTCAATTCATTATCTTTGTCCCTCTAATCTTTATTCTCTGTAGCTTTTTTTGAGGTTTAATATTTGGTTTTCAACATTTTTGAGCATGACAGTGCAAATTAATCGACTGGCTGAGATCACTCTACTCCAGGAATGTTGGAGAATCAAAGTTCGTATTGTTAGGTTGTGGGAGTCTCCCATCCTTCAACGACCAAGACTCTTTAAGCAGTCTAGAGATGGTCCTAATGGATGAATTTTGTAAGCTTTTTTTTTTTGTTTTTTTAATGATATTTGACACTTAACAACATTCATTGTTTTAAAATTAATATTTTTGAATTATAAAATTTAGGGCACTATGATACACGCATCAATACGGAAACGTTGGTCTACAAGTTTAAAACCACTACTTTCTGAGGGGCTAATTTATATTTTAGCTATTCGGAGTAGGTGGTAATAATGTTGGAACTTCCGCACCACAAGACATGAGTTTCGTCTGAATTTTCAATTCATGACTACAGTTAATATGCTGATAATCTACCTATTCCGATTTATGGCTTGAAATTGGTTTCATTTGCTGACATATTTGAATCTGATCTGAATTTTCTTATTTGATTGATAATAAATTCAGACCTAAAACTTTATTTTATTTGATTTTTTGTTATTTGAATTTGATATCAATCACTTTCCGTAATATCATTTATCAACTATTATAAAATTATAGCACAAAGAACAAATAAAAACTACCAAGCAAGTTATATAAATATAATATTATATCAATCATATTCCGTTAATGATTCTAATTATATAGATAGATTTAATTTGTGCTACGGAAGTGATATAAAACTAATTATATCAATCCTATATATTTCGTCCATGATTCTAATTATAAAATTTAAGACAACTAATAAATTGATATCAATTTCAAAACTAAAATGGAATTTTGTTTTTGGAATTTCAAAACTAAAATTGAATTGAATTTATCTATACCATTGTATATTTAATTTTACATTAATCCCTATTTAATAATTTTTTTCAAACATAGAATTATAAAATATTAATTCATTAAATGATTGATTTAAATTTCAAATAATTGATTTATTCTAATTATAAAAATTTAACAGAACTATAAATTAAATATATAAATAATAATAATGATTAAATGTCATGACCATTATATTAATATGTAGATTTCTATAATGAGATATTATTTGATAGTATTATATAGAAATAATTTAGAAATAAATTAATGAGATATATTTAGAAATAAGTTGAATATGTTTTGAATTTACATTGTTTCCTAATTAAAATGGTTCATTTGAATTTTAAAGATTGATTGATTCTTTTTTTTAAAAAAAATTGATTGATATGTTACATGTTTTCTAACTAAATGATTGATTCTAATTATAAAAATTAAAGAACCTAATAAAATTGATATCAATGTAAAAAAATAAAATGGAATTGAATCTATCTATACTAATTGTAATATTTAATTACTACATTAATCTCTATTTAATCTTTTTTAAATATAAACATAATAAAATATTAATCTACACTAATAATATTTCAAATGATTAGACATGAGAATGTGATGACAAATATGTAAGCTCCAGAACCCTTCTGAGAGAATTAGGCATAATTCTCTTAGAGCAATGAAAGTTTTAATGATAACAAGGTAAGCCATAAGTATAAAAATTTTACTTAAGGTTGTACTAATATGTGCGCTAAGTGTCTCAGAAAGCTTTAAATTATTGCAATACCATGAGCAAAGACCAAGACAAAACATCAAGTAGCCTCGAGATCAATTGATAAAATCATAGCGCCAAAAGATATCAGAAAGGATGTCTCAGAAGCGCAGAAGGTGAAAACATGTTTCTGAGGAAAGAACACTGTCGCCTCAGAAGGGTCTCAGAAGACCTTGCGACTAGTAGTTCTCAGAAGGATCTTCCCTCAGAAGGTTCGCCTCAGAAGTCCGTACAACTCTCAGAAAGTTGGACTCAGAAGCAACCAAGGGTCTGAACTCAAGGGAGCGCAAGCAGTCTCAGAAAGCTCGCTACAACTAGCCAAGGAAGTGGGAACACGCGCACTGTGCAGTTCTGAAAAGTTCCTCATTTCGCGCTGACTGTAGCAGGGAGCCGTTCTGAAAAGGACACAGCCACATAAGCAAAGTGAAAGCTTCTAAATTCGCGGCTCTTTGATGCCTATATATATGAGTTCAATTCCAGAGCATTGGGACGAAACTCTTGCGCTAAAAACTCTTGATTAAACGTGCAAAAACTCTGCTGAATTGAAAATCATCTGCGAAAACTTAGAACTTTCTCAGAAAGACAATTTTACGGAATTGTTCTTTCAACTTTGCGAAAATCTTCTAGTTCTGTATTGGTGTAAATTCTTACAATTGTAAGTTAAATCTAGAAGTCTACTAAGGGTCAAATTAAGTTTGTAACTTAATCTTAGTAGTTGGTTTTCAAAGCAAAAAAACTTTCCGAAAAACGCTAAGTCCTTCGCTGTTTGAAGGCAGTTTAAGTCCTCGAAGTGTTTTTGAGGCAAAGTTTAAGTCCTTAAGTGTTTAAGGCAAAGAAGTCCTCAGTGTGAGGCAAGGAAGTCCTTAAGTGATTAAGGCAAAGAAGTCCTCTAGTGTTGGAGGCAAGGAAGTCCTCTAGTGTGAGGCAAGGAAGTCCTCTAGTGTGAGGNGGCAAGGAAATCCACTTCGGGTTGTGAAGTGGTGGAAGTCCTTTACTTGGTAAAGGCAGTGTTGTCTGGGAAGGCACTTTAAGAAGAATATCCAAGAACTCTCAACTGAAGGTTGAGGACTGGAGTAGGTTGGTTATAACCGAACCAGTATAAAATTCTTTGTGTTAAGCTTTTCTCCCATACTCTTTACTTGCATAAATCTTTGAGAAAACTTTGCCACGATTTTAATTAAAAAGTCTCGTGAAAACTTTATTGACTAAAATCAGAAAGCTTTTAAGAAATTCTAACGTAAAGTCATTTTCTTAAAATTGCTCAGAAAGGAACTTTCTCAGAAAGACTAAGTTCTCAGAAACTTAATCTTCTCATAAAGCAATTTCCGCTGCAAACTCGCAATTCTACCTTCTGAGTAAAAACAGCTTTCTAAGTAAAAGTTTTAAGAAGTAATTTTTAAAACTTGCACGATTCAACCCCCCTTCTCGTGCACACATACACTTTCAATTGGCATCAGAGCTCGGTCCTTAAGGGGTTGAGCACTTTCGCAGTGTCAAGGAAAAAGATCCACGAAGGGAAATATGAATTCACCAGCTGCATTCATATCAGATGGGGCTTCAATAAACAGACCTCCGATGTTTCTCGGAGACAGCTTCGACTACTGCGTGACAGGATGACGCTATTCATCAAGCACACCAGTCTGGACTTATGGGATAGGATCGAGAATGGAGACTATCAGCCTCTGCAGACAATTACAGAGGATGCTGTGGTTGCGACAGACGCTGAGCCAGGAGTGGCACCTCCAGCGCTCAGAACCTATACAAGACGAGTCCCTAAGGACGAATGGACTCAAGAGATGAAGGAGAAGATACAACTCAACTTCAAAGCTAAATACATTCTTCTCTGCGCCTTGCCCAAGGTAGAATACGACAAGATTGTGTCGTGTGACACCGCTCAAGAAATTTGGGAGAGATTACACATGCTGCATGAAGGAAATGATGAAGTCAAGGAAACCAAGGTATCAATGCTCGTACATAAGTACGAGTCCTTCTGCATGCAACCTGAGGAAACCATTGACAACATGTCAATAAGGTTTCTCCACATCATAAATCAGCTAAAGGTCTGGGAAAGACCTACTCCAACGCTGAGATGGTGAGGAAAATTCTCAGAAGCCTCTCTTCCAAGTGGCGCCCAAAGGTAACAGCAATCCAAGAAGCAAAGGATCTAAATCAGCTGGGTTTAGATGTATTGTTTGGCTCACTCAGAACTCACGAGATTGAGCTTGAAGGACTGCTTGGAGGACCATCTTCATCCTCAAGACCTCAGAAGCTCTGGCTCTGAAAAGTCAGATCAAAAGACTTCAAAAGCCCTAAAGGCTGAAGAAATATCTGAGTCTGAAAATGATCAAAACTCAGAGTCCGATGAAGATGACATCTCTCTTCTAGTAAGGAAAATGAAGAAAGCTTGGAAAGAAGACCAAGCAAAGACAAGAGATCACCCCTAGAAAAGGAAAGTCAAAGCCTTCTGATACCACATGTTTCGGCTGTGGAGAAAAGGGCCACTTCAGAACGGGAGTGCCCTCAGAACAAGGAAAGAAAAAGTTCATTCCAAGAAGAAGAAGAAGGCAATGGCTGCTACATGGAGTGACTCAGAAGAGGAAGGCTCTGAGTCAGAAAGTGAAGAGGAAGCTAATGTCTGCTTCATGGCCGGTACTGACTATATTCTGGAAACAGAATCTGAGTCAGAAGAGGTACCAAACTCTCCTCCTCTCTCATACTCATACAATGAGATCTCAGAACTCTATGAAGAGCTCTGAGAGACTCAAACGAATTAGCTAACAATTTCAGCAAACTAAGAAAGTCTTTTAAACACTTAGAAGCTGAAAATGCTAGACTAATTCAAGAAGTAGAGAACTAAGGCTTGAAGAAATGATTTTAAAAATAGATATCTTGAAAGTCACAACCTCTATCTAGCTTTAGAAACAATGTCTTCTGTAACTGTTGAAAAAGCCGAACTGGCTTTGATAGAATTACAAAAAACAAATGAGCTTCTCACTTCTGGACTTAGTTAAGATGGTCAAAGGTGAAAAAATGATGACACTCTTGCTTGGTTGTCAAAGACCTTACAAGGATAAGAGTGGACTTGGGTATGAAGAAATCTTCGAACCAAATGATATTGATCCATCTCTAACTAAATCACCTCGCACGTGCATCACATGTTTTAAAAGTGGTCATGGTTCTGAAAAATGTCCTATGTTGGAAAAAGGAAAGATCTCTAAACCTTAAAAGGCTCAAAAGAAAACTCAGAAAGCAAAGCCTTCTAAGAAGACTAACCCTCTCAGAAGGGTAAAACATCTCAGAAAGCAAGTGCTTCTGAAAAGGGCAAACAAAAGGTTTCTGACTCTCAAAACCATGACCCTTCTAAGAAAAGAAGGCAAAAGTCCAAGAAAGCTAACAAGCAAGGACCCAACAAAGAATGGGTACCTAAATCTGTTAACTTTGTGACTGCAGGAACATCATCAAGCGCTGCTCCACCACCACGATGAGCAGTGGTACCTTGACAGTGGCTGCTCGAGGCACATGACTGGAAGCAAGCACTGGTTCAGAAGTCTCAAGCCCAAGAAAGGCGGAACAGTGCGATTCGGTGATGGCGCTAAGGGAAGAGTCACTGCAATCGGAGATGTTGGTAAGGATTCCTCTCACCAAATCTCAGATGTACTTTTGGTCGATGGCTTAACTCACAATCTATTAAGCATTAGTCAATTTTGTGACAAAGGCTTAAAGGTTGAGTTTTATGCCAAGTGTTGTCATGTGATTAATCTCACAAATGACAAGATCGTTCTGGAAGGAAAACGTGTTGGTAACATCTATGTTATCCATCTGGATGATCTAAAGGATCAAAACGTGGAGTGCCTTGTCTCTGCCAAGAAGACAAATGGCTATGGCATAAGAAACTTGGTCATGCCCATATGAGACTTCTTTCTGAACTCTCTCAGAAAGGACTTGTAAAGGGCCTTCCCAGAATTAAGTATCAGGAAGGATGCAACCTGCGACTTCTGTGAAAAAGGGAAACAGACAAAGCTTCCTTTCCCAGTAAAAGTGGTATTTCAACTCAGAAAACCACTGGAACTACACCACATGGATCTCTTTGGACCAACCAGAACAGCTTCTCTTTCTGGAAAACGCTATGGTCTTGTCATAGTGGATGATTACTCCAGATTCACAGGGTTTTTTTTCTAGCTTCTAAGGAAGAAACTTTTGAGAGTTCAAAGCATTTGCGAAAAGAGTCTCAACAGAAAAGGATTCGCACATTCATACCATAAGATCAGATCATGGTGGTGAATTTGAGAATCATGCTTTCGAAAAGTTTTGCGAAATCTGGGCATTGCTCACGAATTCTCATCTCCCAGAACTCCTCAACAAATGGAGTGCTGAGAGAAAGAATCGAAGCCTTCAAGAGATGGCAAGAAATATGCTCTTAGAAAGCGGACTTTCAAAAGGTTTTTGGGCTGAAGCAGTTAACACTTCATGCTACATTCAGAATTGAGTCTTTCTGAGACAATTCTGAAAAGACTCCTTACGAGCTATGGAAGAATAAAATACCAAACATTTCTTATTTCCATATATTTGGTTCTTCTTGTTTTATTCTCAACACAAAGGACAAACTCTCTAAGTTTGATCCTAAGTCCAATGATGGATACTTCCTAGGATACTCCTCAGTCTCTAAAGCTTACAGAGTATATAACAAAAGGAGTAAGTGTGTTGAAGAGACAATCCATATTAAGTTCAAAGAACTTAGTAAGGACATGTCTCAGAAAGATGCAGACTTAGAAGATGAGTTTGAGAAACTCAACATCTCTTCTGAGAAAGCCAAAAAGAAAATTCTTATAGATGATGAGACTGACTTCCAACCCATGGAACAACCATCTCTAACTAAAGAAAAATCTAGTAGCATCATCGAAGCTCCAGAACCTAGAGAATCTACTTCTCCAAATGCAATGGAATTTAGATTCTCAGAAGGTCAAGCCTCTGATGACTCAGAAAGAGAACCTTCTGTGTCTCCTTCTCAGAACCCTACTCCTAAAGGGATTAGAGGCTCACGAGACTTGAAGAACGTCTCTCAGAACGAAGTCTTGGACAATCCAGAACGTGGCGTAAGAACCAGAAGGAACTATACAAATCTTGCTATGGTTTCTGAGCTTGAACCAGACTCCATAGAAGAAGCGTTAGATGATCCTAACTGGGTAAATGCCATGCAGGATGAACTTGACCAATTCGAGAGAAATCAAGTTTGGAAACTAACTCAGAAACCCAAAGGCAAGAGTGTCATTGGGACTAAATGGGTGTTTCGAAACAAACTTGATGAAAACGGTCAAGTCGTGAGAAACAAGGCCAGATTGGTTGCACAAGGGTACAACCAACAAGAAGGGATAGACTACGATGAAACCTTCGCTCCAGTCGCCAGATTGGAAGCTATCAGAATGTTGCTAGCTTTTGCAGCACACAAAGGTTTCAAACTCTATCAGATGGACGTTAAGTCTGCCTTCTTGAATGGATATCTTTCTGAGGAAGTTTATGTAAAACAACCTCCTGGTTTTGTGAATGATGCATTCCCGGATCACGTATTTAAGCTTACAAAAGCTCTCTATGGTCTGAAACAAGCTCCAAGAGCTTGGTACGATAGATTGAGCTCTTTCCTGCTTAAGAACGGATTCTCAAGAGGGAAAGTAGACACAACTCTCTTTACACTTTCAGAAGACTCTGGCTTCTTGATTGTCCAGATTTATGTTGATGACATAATATTTGGCGCAACCAATGAATGCCTTTGCAAAGAATTCTCCAAGCTTATGCAAGGTGAATTCGAGATGAGCATGATGGGAGAATTAAAATTCTTCCTAGGATTGCAAATCAAGCAAGAGTCAGAAGGGACAGTTATTCACCAAGAGAAGTATACCAAAGAACTTCTGAGGAAGTTTCTGATGGATAAGGCCAAACCCATGAGCACTCCCATGCATCCCTCTCAAGTAATTGACTTGGATGAAGATGGTGAGAAAGTCTCAGAAAGCAACTATCGAGGGATGATTGGCTCACTTCTCTACTTAACTGCCTCCAGACCAGATATCCAACTCAGTGTTGGGATCTGTGCTAGATTCCAGTCTAAGCCTAAGCAATCACATTTAACTGCAGTTAAACGAATTTTACGATATTTAAGTGGAACTACTAATCTTGGTCTTTGGTACGAGAAAGGTTGTTCTTCTGATGTTGCAGGATATTGTGATGCTGACTACGCTGGAGATAGGATCGATCGCAAAAGCACAAGTGGTTGTTGCTGCTTCTTTGGAAAATGCTTGATCACTTGGTCCTGCAAGAAGCAAAATACGATCGCCCTATCAACTGCTGAAGCTGAATATGTGTCTGCTGCAAACTGCTGTTCTCAGATGCTCTGGATTAAGAATCAGCTACTTGATTATCAATTAAGGTACACCAAAATTCCTATCCTTTGCGATAATACAAGTGCTATCAACTTAGCTAAGAATCCTATTCAGCATTCTCGATCCAAGCACATTGATATAAAACATCATTTTATTCGGGATCATGTGCAAAAAGGCGACATTGAACTCAAATTTGTGAATACTGAGGATCAAATCTCAGATATATTTACAAAGCCTTTACCCGAGGATCGTTTCAATGTTCTGAAAAGATTTCTTAATCTAAGACGTTTCTAAGTACTTTGAAATTAAACAATTTTTCTTAGAAACCCCCTTAGTCCTAGTTTAGACTCTGAGACAAACATCAGAACTAAGCTTCTGAGCTAGAAGTAGGATAAACACAGAAAACTCCATCTGACAAAATTTGTTCTCAGAAGACTCATCTCTCAGAAAGGAGATCTTCTGAAACATTTCTCAGAAGGAGTATTTCTCAGAAGGACCACTTCTCTCAGAAGGGTACCTTCCGAGAAACAAGTTACCAACGGTAACTTTTGGGGTAAGCATCAGAAACGGCTAGTTACAAGCCAATTCTATAAATACTCATGGCATTGTTCCATTTGAGCACTTTGCGCTTAAAACATACCAAAACTCTGCCAAATCCTCTCCTCGCTTTCCAATCTTCATCTGTTCTCTCTCTCTCTCTCTCTGCTATCTCTACTCTCTTGTTCTTCTCTATCTCCTCTCATCCTTTCTCAAAACTTAAACCCTTCTTCCAAATGGCCTTCTCTGGAGAGATTAAGGCTTAATGAGAAACAACCTCAATGAAGTATCCGAAGATATTCTTTACGACAATGAGGAGATGCAATCCCTATTCCACAAGACTTATCTTCCAAGAAATCTTGCTATGGGAAGGGTACTACCTCTCAACGTATACAATCAAGTGGATGAACTTCAACTCACTTTCCTCAAGCAACCTGGATGGCCAGCCATGATGAGCTCCGAGGACGTGTGCTACCCAAATGTGGTGAGAGCATTCTATTCGCAAATAGAAAGGTTCACCAACAAAGGGGTCAAGAGCACGATTGCTGATCAGCCAATCCGCTTCTCCTCCTCTGACATCAACAAAATTTTCAAGACCTTGAATGGTGGTGCAGTCATCGCCGACGACCCAGAATGGGTCAAGGAGGTTGATGACTCAGAAGAAGAAGTGGTGACACTTCTGACTGGTAGTAACAGTCTACCACTCAAGGGTGTAAAGGTGCCTCATCTTACACAAGAGGCCACAGCAAATTCACCATGGTCACCTTCAACAACATCAAGAAGAAGAAGGTACCAGAGACGGGGGCACCTAAGAAGAAGGAGGAAGCAAAGCCTTACAAGGGAGCTGCTAGCACCAAACAGCCCTCTAAGGCTGAGAAAGGAAAGGAAAAGCTTCTGACCCTTCAGAAAGGAAGAAGAAGAAGTCAAAGGTGACTCACCCTTCTCCAACAAGGGTGACCAGGAGTATGGCTTCTGAGGAAGCTCAGAAGACTCCTCAGAAAGAACCTGAGGTTGTAGAGGCTGCTGAAGACTCAAAAGAAACAACGTCTGAGCAACCCATGACCAGAAAGAGGAAAACACCTCCAACTCTCCAAGTCCCAGACGTGCCACCAGAAGGGAAAAAGAAACGTGGTCGTTTGGTAAAAGCTTACTCTAAAACTCCACCTTCATTTCTTAAATCTTCTTCTCCTTCAACTCCTGTTTCTGATTCTGTTGCTGGTTTTAAACCCACCAAATTTAAAACTAAACTCCTGCATTCCTTGAATTATCAGGGAAAGACTCACAAAGGAGTGGGGATAAAAACCACTAAGAAACAGAGCCCGCCGAAGCCGACGGGTAAAGAAATTGTAGCAGTTGCTGCTACTGCCGCTACCACCGCTACTGTTGCTGCTGCTGTTGAAGAAGAAGCAGAAGCTTCTCATCACTCCTCCCCCTCTGGGAATGTCTCCCCTACCAGAGAAGACATTCAGGGCATGAAGGAAATGTTGCTGATTCTTCTTCTGAGGAAGAAGATGCGGCAAGCTTTCGCATTGAGCATCGCACTCCAGATGCTGGAAGCTCCAAGAAAGAGCCCCAGAAGAAGCCATCTGAGGTTTCTATGGTGGAACTTTCTGAGGCAACCACAACTGAAGTTGCTTCTGTGAATGCTGAGTCATTGGCTCAGACGATGCTTGACGTCCAGAAGGAACTGGATCAACCTTCTGAGACTCCAGAAGCTGCTCAGATGCAACCGCAACAACAACTACAGCATGAGGAAGCCTTACTTGAACCAACTTCTGAGGTTGGTCCCCTCTCTTCTGAGATCCCTCAGGAACATGAGGAAACTCATGTCTCAACACATGACGTAGTGCCAGGGACCACCAGCACTGGGCTCAGCTCAGAGGTGGGCGCTGACGCTACCATGGCTGCCATGGTTGCAGCAGTTGAGGCATTTGTTGCCCACAGTTCCTTAGAAGGAACTCTATCTGAGAAGGACTCTCAGAAGGAACCAGCGGTTCCTCCTCTCGATCTCACAGAAGTTCCTCCTTCATCCTTCAATCAACAGGGTCCTACCTTCTCGATTACGGACTCGATGATTAGTCCTGGCTTCCAGCTGGGAAGAATGGTAGTCACACCACCCTCTGTGCAATTTCGGCCTTTCTTTGGTCGAACTGAGAAGTTGAAGTGCATTGAAGCCATACATAGCCAGATCTCAACTTTCAACCTCTCCGAAGATGCTCCGACTTCTGGTGCTATGGAGCAACCATCAGCTCGGCAACCTTCTGATCTAGACCTTGCTCTAGTTTCTGAGGACACTCAGAGGCAGCCTTCTATTGAACTCGCTGCTATTGAAGGCAAAGCTGTCCAAGAAGAAGAACTTCCTGAATATCAAAAGAGGGATATCATCGATGAAGTCCTTGAGGCTGAAGTCTCTCGTCCTCCTTCATCTCAACCCTCATCTTCTCAACAGCCTTCCACTTCCTCTGAACTACCTCCAGAATGCGCTCAGAATGCGACTCAGAGCGAGATTCTCATGGAGATATGCCAGCTGCTCCGCTACATTGCCAGAAGGCAGTAGTTCTAAGTCAATAATGGCGTTTATGTCTTAGCCACCCTTTTTGATATAACAAAGGGGGAGTAGATAAATGATAAAATTTTTGTACATTGGCTATACGTAAACACTAGGCTAGGACTTAGGGGGAGCAACAACTTAGGGGGAGCCAAATATTTTGTATCTCTACAAAACCATCAATGAAAAATAATTATTTTGGCATCTCATGTTTTACTTAATTTTATGCTTTTTTATTATTTTGTATCTCTTGATTTACTTAGCCTGGTATTTCTGAATTTCATACATATATTTATCATGAAATACACGCTATGTAATTGATAATCTCAAACAGTGATCATACATTGCATACTTGAACTGTTGATTATCACAGCCTTCTAAGAAAATAACGAAGCCTTCTCTCAGAAAGCTAAGTTAGTTTCTAAGAAAGCAAAAGTGCATTCTGAATAAGTTGTGAACTTACTCAGAAACACTCCTGAACTTAAGCAAAATTATTATCTTAAGACTTAAGTTGTTATCATCAAAAAGGGGGAGATTGTAAGCTCCAGAACCCTTCTGAGAGAATTAGGCATAATTCTCTTAGAGTTATGAAGGTTTTAATGATAACAAGGTAAGCCATAAGTATAAAAATTTTACTTAAGGTTTTGCTAATATGTGCGCTAAGTGTCTCAGAAAGCTTTAAATTATTACAATACCATGAGCAAAGACCAAGACAAAACATCAAGTAGCCTCGAGATCAATTGATAAAATCATAGCGCCAAAAGATATCAGAAAGGATGTCTCAGAAGCGCAGAAGGTGAAAACATGTTTCTGAGGAAAGAACACTGTCGCCTCAGAAGGATCTCAGAAGACCTTGCGACTAGTGGTTCTCAGAAGGGTCTTCCCTCAGAAGGTTCGCCTCAGAAGTCCGTACAACTCTCAGAAAGTTGGACTCAGAAGCAACCAAGTGTCTGGACTCAAGGGATCGTAAGCAGTCTCAGAAAGCTCGCTACAACTAGCTAAGGAAGTGGGAACACGCGCACTGTGCAGTTCTAAAAAGTTCCTCATTTCGCGCTGACTGTAGCAGGGAGCCGTTCTGAAAAGGACACAGCCACATAAGCAAAGTGAAAGCTTCTAATTTCGCGGCTCTTTGATGCCTATATATATGAGTTCAATTCCAGAGCAATGTGACGAAACTCTTGCGCTAAAAACTCTTGATTAAACGTGCAAAAACTCTGTTGAATTGAAAATCATTTTGCGAAAACTTAGAACTTTCTCAGAAAGACAATTTTTACGAAATTGTTCTTCTAACTTTGCAAAATCTTCTAGTTCTGAATTGGTGTAAATTCTTACATTTGTAAGTTAAATCTAGAAGTCTACTAAGGGTCAAATTAAGTTTGTAACTTAATCTTAGTAGTTGGTTTTCGAAGTAAAAACAACTTTCCGAAAAACGCTAAGTCCTTCGCTGTTTGAAGGCAGTTTAAGTCCTCGAGTGTTTTGAGGCAAAGTTTAAGTCCTTAAGTGTTTAAGGCAAAGAAGTCCTTAAGTGATTAAGGCAAGGAAGTCCTCTAGTGTTGGAGGCAAGGAAGTCCTCTAGTGTTGGAGGCAAGGAAGTCCTCTAGTGTGAGGCAAGGAAATCCACTTCGGGTTGTGAAGTGGTGGAAGTCCTTTACTTGGTAAAGGCAGTGTTGTCTGGGAAGGCACTTTAAGAAGAATATCCAAGAACTCTCAACTGAAGGTTGAGGACTGGAGTAGGTTGGTTATAACCGAACCAGTATAAAATTCTTTGTGTTAAGCTTTTCTCCCATACTCTTTACTTGCATAAATCTTTGAGGAAAACTTTGCCACGATTTTAATTAAAAAGTCTCGTGAAAACTTTATTGACTAAAATCAGAAAGCTTTTAAGAAATTCTAACGTAAAGTCATTTTCTTAAAATTGCTCAGAAAGGAACTTTCTCAGAAAGACTAAGTTCTCAGAAACTTAATCTTCTCAGAAAGCAATTTCCGCTGCAAACTCGCAATTCTACCTTCTGAGTAAAAACAGCTTTCTAAGTAAAAGTTTTAAGAAGTAATTTTTAAAACTTGCACGATTCAACCCCCCTTCTCGTGCACACATACACTTTCAAATCACACCCTTGTTTTGTTTAGAAAATAAACTGAAAAATGTTTTCGAAAAGGATTTTACACGTGAACGAAAAGACCTGTTTTTCCAACTTGTTTTCAACCCATGTTTTCGAAAAGATGTTTGGCGAATCGATTTCAATAAACAAGAGTGGTTTTTCTTCGGCCTCTTTCACAGCCACGATGGGATAACTCTTAGGAATGATCATGTCCTTCTAGTTGAACCCTTTTTTCCTTTTAGGGATACCTTACGTCCTCACATATATTGATAGATGTAAACCTTTACGCATCTAGGTACCCTCCCTCGTACATTAAAACATATGAGCCCTTGCATCATTATTAGGTTCCTGTCACTACCAACTACCAAAGATATCCCTTGACCACGTTCTGTTCCGTTTCACTCCGAATTTCCAAGACACTACCCTCCTAGTACTCTAAGTTGAGGAGGAACTCTTCCCTATCCACACCATTCGCACGACCCTAGAGAGAGAGATCACACTCCCTAAATATAGCATACTTCTTCTCAGGAAACTGTTTGGCTACTCACATACGTACCCACATGATACCTATCACTATAAGCCACCACATATGTCCCAACTCTATCCAACCTTAGAATACATTAGTCTCCCAAACAGAATACTTCTACCGTTAAGTGTTAAGAAAGAGTTTTCCCTATTACGTGTGTCGTTAGTAAGGCGTAATAGAATCCTTGAGGAGTCATGTGAGAGTTAGTTCTACCATACCCCATCATGTCATCATAAGCACATTCCTCCTAGTGGCTTTGGATGTACGTCGAAGATGTTTACACCTTTTCTTTTGTTCTTGTTTTCAAGTTATTGTGAAAATTTATTAAAATGATGTTTTGTTTTCAACTTTGGCTTTAGAAAATGATTCCATACCCCATCAACCTTAAGGTATGGAGTTCCTTAAGGATCTTTTCACAAATCATTTAGTTGTGAACTTGAAAATTGTCTTGTGGTGTTTGAAAATACCTTGGGGATCTCTTACTGTGTCAGTTGTGATTATGAGTCGTAGGGTCCGACATGCTTTCCTGGTTTTTGTGACTATTAAGGTAGTGTGTTTTGGGCATGGGTAGATGGTTTATGAAGTAACAGTATAATATAACTTGAATGAAGTTTTCGAAAGCGATTTCCTTATAGGTCTTGTGAAAACTTATGTGATTAAAGGCCGTAGGAGTAAAGGTAATATGTTTTCATTAGAATGGATGTGAGAAACCTAGAGTCTATCTTGAGACTCTAGAATTGCCTTTAATTGCAAAGCGAAAAGGTTTCGAGCTTTATGATTAGTTTCGAAAATGAAGTAAACGTGTTTTGAACTACTAGGAAATGGGAATTAACTTGGGTTTTCAAAAATTTCCTAAGATGTTGTTTTGAAAATAGAGATGAAGCTTCTCGAGGAAAACATTGGTGTTGGATCTTGGACCCTAGGAACGTAAGCATCAACTTGTCATGTAAGGTGGTGGGATCGTGTCTTTATCTTGGAAAATGTATTGCAGTTGTCCTTATATTTATACAAGCATATGTTTTTGCTCTTGAACTTGTTTCCCACGTCTAGGTGGTTTCCTGTGACTTAGTTTGACATTGGGAACATATCTCTCTCAAAACTTGTCTTGTTTAAAACTTACCCCAAATGATTTTCTTTTCGGTCTACAGTTTTGCACGTAGAAAAGTCTTATCACCCATGAACGTGTTTATGATTAGGAAATAATTTACTTCCAAAACTGTTTGTTTTATATGATTTAAAAGCAAAGTTTGTTTTGGATTTTGATAAACGAACAAAAGTGGTTTCGCGTTTTGGCCAGATTGGCCCTAACCAAAAAGTTGAGTTAGTCCTTTTATGTATGACAGCCAACGTGGTCTAGTTTTCGCATAACCTGTTTGTTCGGGTAAGCTGCTTGTGTGTGGACTTCCCCTCGAGTCTCCGCGAGGTAAGAGCTGATATGTCATGTTCTGTTCTTGTCTTAGAAGTGTCGAATTTCGAGGACGAAATTCTTTCTAAGGAGGGGAGAAATGTAACACCCCGATTTTTATTAGGTTCTAATTAAGTGAAATTAAGGGTAATTGACCTTGGTTGGAATTTAATTGGGTTAGAGTGGATAAATTTCTCCTTATTAAAGTGTTATATGTTATTTATTTTATTTTCTTTGTGTGCCTATATGTGTATTTTTAATTTATGTTTAAAGATTTGAAAGTTAGTTGAGCATTGTAATATTATTTGGGATGTTTTAGAATATTTAGTATTTTTTTTAGTAACGGGTGGGCCCCACAACACCTCTATATAATACCCATCAATGCCTCCACTAAGAAAACCTAATTTCCAAAAATACTATTGGTAGCCTCCATCAATCCTTGTGCCTCCATTCCACTCTCTCTCTCTCTCAAAACCAAAAATCATAACCATTCCACAACCCCAAATCCATACCAATTCTCACCCAATCACAAAACAAATCACATATTCTTGATCCTCTCACCAAATAGAACACTTCTACCGTTTCCATTTTTGAAAGAAGCCATCTTTGTACCGTTCGTGGGGCTAGAGAGAAAGTGAGAAGGAAAAGGGTGTCTCTACGCATAGCATAGGAGGTCTACTAGAGGTAGGGGTTTAGGCATTCTATTTTCATGCATATTGATGATGATTTTATTAGATTAATGTGATGGTCGTTTTTCCCATTAGAAATTTTTGTGCCTTATTATTATTATTATGGTTCTATATATATATATATATATATATATATATATATATATATATATATATATAAATAAATAAAAGACAGTTTATCTGGGTGTATATTATTATTACATAAACTTATACCTATTAGCATGTATATGAGTTAATAATAGGTAGGTAACAGGTAGAAATAATAATAATATGATAATGATAGTAATATTGATAGGGAAGATAATAATAAAATATTAACCCTAATAATAATAAAAGAATAATACAATAAGAACAACAACATGTATAATATATGATATGTAATGATAATAGTATTAATAATGATAGTAAAGATAATAGTGAGTATAATTAAGGATAACATTACATAAGACAAAGTTAGAAGTGAATAAGATATATATATGATTTATGCATGATTTATATATGATTATATGAGCTGTAAAATATGTTTATACATTATTGTAATATAAAAGTACGATTATATGATAATATATGTTACGTATGATTTATGTATGTTCATTATGTAATGTTATGAATTGTATATGTTTTTATATGCTATGATGTAATGTTAAGTTATGATATTACGATATAGTGTTATGTACATGTTTAAGATGTAATGGAAAGTTAAAGTAAAGTGCAATAGCCTTCGGCATTACAATGAGAGTTGTTAAGGGAGGAATAACAACCTCGGCATTACAACCTCATTGTTAAGGGAAGGTGAAATACCAAGATAAAACGTTGTAGCCTTCGGCATTACAGTGAGAGTTGTTAAGGGAGGGATGGCAACCTCGGCATTACAACCTCATTGTTAAGGGAAGGTGATATTCCCCCTTCTCCCCATAAGTTTAGGATGAGCTCATGCTTAGGGGCCGGTGATGTGGAGGAATACAGGAGGGCGGGCAGTGCCAAAGATTGATTAATGCAAGATAAAGTTGTTTGGCTAAATGTATTATGTTATCTTATGAGTTATTAATTTTATATGTGTGAGGACACTAGTGCACTACACCAAGACTTTATTTATTTATGCCATATTAACTGTCTAATTAAAATGGATAAGACGCACTTAGGTAAGACGTTCCGGGAAAAGATTATTTTAAACTTATATCTGAAATGAACTCATTCATGCTCCACTTATTTTATAATTAAACCCGGGGCGGCTTCCTCTACTGAGTCACTTCCCAGTGCTCACCCTATGTTTTTCCCCCATATTATAGAGGAGCAGACAGAGCAGGACCATGGAGCTAGTGAGGAGCAGGCCCAGCCTTAGTTTATTTTTCAGTCCTCCGCTTTATAAACCTATATACATTGATTTGCATTTCGGTTATGGATTCATTTCAGTTGTTTGAGTTATTTATTTCAAGTCCGGACCTATGTTAGCCGGCAGCTATTTATTTGACATGTATTTATGGTGGAGTCTCATAAGTCATTGCCTTTGGCTTATGGGGTAAAGCCTAATATTTATTCCTTGTGTGTTCATTGATTGTTGGGAGTGATTTATTTGATAGACTATTCAGTTTATATCTTGGCATGGCTTATTATTTATCGATTATGTATTTCGCAAAGCCCTTATTTTTATATCGTAAACAAATTGCGAAAATATTACTCCCGCCTATTTTCCGCGTATATATTTTAAAGTAAAGAATAGAACATGATAACAGAGAGTGACCCTTATGAAATAGCCTAAAATGACTTAAGCATTAAGGGCTATCTAGTAGGGGGTTACATTCATCCCTTCCTCAAGAAAATGGGGAAGAAGTCTACTTGGTCCTGAAGTATCATATCTTAGTGTCATTGGAGCACTCATATACCTTGCTAATTATACTCAACTATGTATAACATTTGTTGTAAATGTATTAGCAAGGTATAGTTCCTCCTCGATTTATTGATATTCTTCTACCAACACATCTCAATCTTGTGTACTAATTTCTTGAAGGTAGAAGTATATTAAATAATGTCTTTAATAGGGGGAAAAAATACTGTACTCTTTTTCCTTAATTAAGGTTTTTATCCCACCGGATTTTTCCTTAACAAGGTTTTCAATGAGGCAATCAAAAGTCTTACATTATGAGGATATTGTACTTTTTTTCCTTCACTAAAATTTTTTTTAAATGTGTTTTTTTCTTTGTAAGGTTTTAACGAGGCATACAGACATTCAAGGGAGAGTGTTATGAGATAATATTGTGAATATCTGTATCTTTAACAGATTTAGATAAGATTTGATTTGATCTTATCTCTTTCTTATTAAGATTTGATTTGATCTTATCTCTTTCTTAGTTTGGCTATAAATAGCCCTATGAATCCTAATGAAAGATCACACTTTGACACTATCAATAATATTATTTTCTCTTCTCCTCTATTTCTCAATGTTATTATTATTAGTTTCACAACTTTAAGTTTTAAACAATGGGACTTGTTGGTATTATTTTAACAGAGTGCAATAGAATAGGAATAAATGGGGGTTTATTAGTTTTAATTGTAATTAGGATTAAGGATGTATTTTAACCTTGATGGCAAGGTTAATTTTAAAGGAGAAGATATTGTTATGCCCAGTGACGGATCCAGAAAATTTTAATAGTGGGAGCAAAAATATTACGTCCTTAATATATATATAAATATAAGATGATTTTTTTATTTTTTAATAGTGTGGAGGCAAATTTAATAATACAATGGGGGCAAAATATATACACTTATATATATTTTAATAAAAAAAATAAAAAATCAGTCGTAAGATTCTTCATAGATCTGCCCCTGGTTATTATTCCACATAATTAGTATAGGAATAGGGGATAAGAAAGTTGTAATGGCAAGTGATTTGTGAAATTGTCATTTGAAGATTTTCCAAGTGTTCTCTTTTATCTCTCTTTATGGAACTTGATTTCAATCTCTCTTAACCGAGGGGTTGATGGTTCAAGTTCTAACCTTATTCTCTATCAATTCTCATAACTCATAAACACATCAATTACCATTACATTACAATGTCAAATCAAAATTTAAAAATGATTAAGTAAATGGAGAAGATATATAAGAAAAAAATGTATGTACAAATATCTTGTTATTAGTAAGTACTCATGTCCACTTGGTTTATGCCAATAGATCTCATCTTGTCATGTCGGAGAAATTCGGTTTTAAGTTTTAAAAGTAATTGAAAATTTGAAGAGAAACGATCATTATACATATAGGGTATATAGATATTAGGAGATAGAAGAGAATGGATACAGAGAAAATATAATAATAATAAATAGTTTATTCTATATATTTTTTTGAACGAGTGTATCGATGTATCAAAAATTAGTATATACAAATAATACTCCTAATTTGAAATTAGTTACAAATAGACTCTGAATATGTATGTTTGGATAAATTAAAATGTCATTTTGTTTCGATGGTTTGTATAAATAATCGAAGCTGTTTTTTTTTTTTCCAAAACAGTTATTTTGCTTAAATAATTGAAAGCTCATTTTTTTAACTTTATTTTTTAAATAAGATGTTTCTACATTACTTATATTATAATTGTATTAAAATAATATAATAAATCATTTTATGTCCCTATTAATAATTTTGTTATATAAAAGCAACATTTTTCATGTAAGCCAAACAAAACATAATATCTTCAAATCACATTTCAGCAAGAACATTCAAACATAAATTAAGGGTATGAATGAGCTCAAAAATTTTACTTATGTCAACAGTCACTTATTTGTATAATCATTTTTTCATTTATTTAAAAATAAATTTATGTTTGGATATATTAGATAAAAAGTATTTTTAAATTAATATTTTATTTGAATTGCTAAAAAATAATTTTTTTATAGTAAATTACTAAAGTAGGTATAAAGTAATTTAATTATATTATATTATATCCATATAAGTTGGGATAAATTGAGTATTATATTATTTTCTAAGCATAATTTTTCCAAAAAAACAACATAAATTGTTGAACTCAAATTATCCAAACAAACTCATTTTTCTTAAAAAGGTTGTATTGAAAATTTAAGTTGTGTTATGTGATACCCAAACATGCACCAAATCACATCACATCTAATAAAAAAAAATTAGAGTAGACTCCCAAACTGATCCCTGATAATTTTAGCATCGGACAAGTTACAAGTTGGTCCTTGACAATCGAAAATACCCTAATTGGTCCTTGACAATGTCAAAAGTCGGACTTCATAAGGTCACTAGACGGAAAAACTAACAGTGTTAATGACAATTTTATTTTTAGACAAATTAGTCTCTCACAATTTAATTGTTGGAAAAATTTGTCCCTAATTATTTATAAAATCTTTTATCTTTTATCATTTATCACTTTCATTAACATACTCAACTCTAAACATTCTAAAATGAAATATATATATATATATATATATTATTTGAAAATTTCTACTTGTTCATTAATACATGGTATTTCTAAAAATATTTTTATTAATAAAGTATTAATTTTTTGTTAATAATTTATGTACTACACCTCTTAATTTTACTTGCTTCAGAAAAAAAAAAGATAAAGTAGCTTTTCATTCTTTTTATTGAAAATATTAAAACACGTATAAGATAATAGACTTATTTTATTCTAAATTTTATATAACTTATAATAGCTAATTTTTATATTTAATATTAATTATTAGTATAAATTTTAATATACATAATTTAAAATATGAAGATTTGTACATATAAAAGTTCATAAATGACATTTTATGAATAGTAAAATAAATGCATTAAAAATGAGTCATAATAATCAAATGAGAGATATATAGAATTGATATAAGAGTGCTTAAAAATGTATAATATAATAAAGAGGATAAATGATGAAAAAATCAAATAAAGTTATGGACCAGTTTTTTCAACAATAAAATTGTCAGTGACCAATTTGTCTAAAAATGAAGTTGTCACTAACACTGTTAATGTTTTCCATCCATGGACCTTATGATGTCCAACTTTTTGACATTGTCAGGGACCAGTTAAAGTATTTCCGATTGTCAAGAACCACCTTGTCCAACACTGAAATTGTCATAGACCAATTTGGAGGCTTACTCAAAATTATATAAATAACCAATTATTGAAATAATTATAATTTTTCAATATATCCAAAGTACGATCCACCACACCTCTACAATTAGGGAAAAATAGTTTGTGGTTTCATGTATTTTCTACAGCTCTAAACAAAAACAACGGATGATAATTCACAAGCATTCAAGCACTTAAAAGCACTTCATTTTTCTTGGCTACTTCATGGACCTCCTATATTCTCACTCGTAGGATATGTTTGGTAGGGGTTACATTCGAAATAAATTTTCCTTAATTGAACTCCGTATAAAATTACATACAAAACTCAATCAATCAAGAAAAATTTGTTTAGTTTTACCCCTCAACCAAAACATATCAGTAAATCTCTTTCTCTTCATTGATCTATTGAGTAAAGACACAAATATATATAAAAAATTGTTGAAAGAAATCAAAGTGAATGTTAGATAAGAATAAAGGATAAAGTATGTCAATCTCCTCTAAAATTTAGTAAAATTCATCTTGCCTCCCCTCATTTGTAATACTTATTTAGGAGGTCCATAAAATTGTAGAATTATTATACCAACATTCCCTAAAAGTTACACCATTCTCTCCTTTATCACGCAAGTATAGTACACTTAGAAAATGTTGATGTCACCTGAATAAATAAATAAAATAAAGAAAGATACACTTAGAAATTGGAAAGAACTTTACAAAACTTTAGGAGTCTCAGTGTGATTTAACCTAAAATAAAATGATATTATCTACTTATATATTCAGAGATCAATAAACGTGCCACTTCATTATAGCAATGAAATCCTGGCAAAATCTTTTAATACCTCACATTTATCTTATCAAGCAACAACCCATCATATTGTTGTTTGTAAGATTAATAATAATAAATGATACCGGAAGCAAAAGCACAATAAGAAAATGTGAATTGCCGCAAAATATCAATGTATGTCTCCACATGACAATAAGTCTACAGAGTTTGCTCATCAGTGCATCAATATATTCAAGGTTTCTATATCTATCTATTCCATATATCTTTTGTCATCAAAAAACGTTTTGTATAGTAAATAACAGAGAAAAGCTATGATCATCACTTCCAAGAAATATGATGAGTTCCAATGGCCGAAGTCTGTTAATTTGAAGTTGCCCTTTTAAGGTCACTGTTGACATATAAAAGAATGGATAGATCACTGGATCTGTAAAGAAATTTATACTAATAGTACCTCCAATCCTCTGAAAGCTGAATGCAACTGAAAAGAGTGAGCATAATCTTCACCAACCGACACGGATTTTCAGAAAAAAATGTACAAATTCCCAGATAAATGTAGTAAAGGATGTGACCACAATCGTCCAATCATGCCAACGAGCAAACCTTATCTGAAGATGAACACCAATAGCACAATAATTTCTATTGTGAACTTGAGAAAGGAAAAATGAAAATGCATTTTGATATTATATTGAATTTAAGTTAAAATCACTTTCCCTGTAAAAAACAAGAGTTACACGTACATCCACTCATATGGTCAAATAAGGGGGAAAAAGTTTGACCCAACTTCTTAAAAGTCTTACAAATAGAAACATGATTTTACACTAAAGTGCATCCAAATCAATCCATGTTATATTTTACATAAAAGATACTTTACTAATTTTATCTACAGTTCATTTTGTCCAACTCCAAATACATTTTCATTTTCTACCTAATTAACAAAACATACATGGCTAAGAAAGTTGGAAAGAAAAACACCCTTTCTACAACCCCACGTACCTTTTGCTGTGCAAAAGCAAATAATAAACAGAAAAGAAAAATGAGAAGTGTGATTTCACCTTGTCTGATACTACTACAGCAAAGGCGACTATCATCTATGTACGTTGCTTGGATGCCCATCATCCATGAGCCCAATGATGTATCGTCATGAGCATAAGTCTTCAAAGATACACTGCAATTTTTTAATTTTTATTTTTTGGTTAGGAAAAAAATTATCAATTGATAGAAAGGCAAGATACAAGTGAGAATAAGATATCTTCCAAAAGAAACAACAAAGATGAAAGAAAACAAAAGGCACAAACTCCCATTAGAAACCACAAAACAAAGACAAATCAAGGAACAGATAATAAACAGAGATGCAATACATTTAATACAACCTATTCAGCACCAATTCAAATAGGCAGATGACAGAATAAAATAAAAAGACTACTTTCATAATATGTTATAAGCCATTAAGCCTATAACATATTCACTATGACACTATCATCAAGGCTTAAAGCATCAATGCCTTTGAATCCCTCATATCAACCTTCCATGATGCACCAACTTGTACTCAGCTAAATGGGTATCATGCATGTGAGAAACAGATTTTTTTAACACCAGTCTGCAGAATGTCTATCTCTTAGAGCTGCATGAACTCTCGCAGGCCATCTCAACCTTGAGGCCTCACTAGGGATGGCAACGGGGTGGGAAATATGTGGGGAGTAGTATCCCCATCCCCACCCCGAACATAAAAAAAAATTCCCGTTCCCGACCCCGATCCCCGCCGTGGAGGGAAAATTTCTAAAATTATTAATCCAACTTCTAAAATGTTGGATTATTGTATAACATTAATAGTTAGATTAATAGTTTTGAAAAATTGGATTATTGTATATGGTGGTTGATGGTGACTATTTTGTAGTGTACAAAACGCATTTCTCTATCTATTATCTATTATCTATTATCTATACTATTATATAAAGAGATTTCCCAAACCTTTTGGTGTTCACACTCATTAAGGTAGTTATTTAAAAATAAAAATAAAAAATAATAAAGCAAATAATAACTAACTTCTAAGATCTAAATCTCACAAATTTATATAATTATTAAATTAAACTAAAATCAAATAAAGCATAATAAAAATGTGGTTTGACGGGTACGAAATGCCCAACAAGGCAACAAGGTGCTAGTATATAATAGTATAGATAAACTTTCAATTGTATTTTCATGATAATGCCTATTATTAGGTTTTCATAAAATACACAAGCTAAAACAAACAAAGAAGAAAAATGATAACTAGGAACACATTATAAAACAAACAAAACAAATTAAGTACTTCTTAATTTGTTTTGTTGATAACACATTTTATGGGGCCTGTGTAGTCTAGGAACACATTATAAATATCAGATAGTAAAAAACTCTTTGCTGATATAATATTTTTTGGTGTTGTGTGGATTTAATCCAATGCCAGCCATGGGAAAATACTCAAGCAACACCTCCCTCCCCTCCTAAAAATGAAATATTGTCATAAGATCATCCAAAGGCCATGCTTTGTCAGCGAAAATGCTGAATTATGGCAGCCATGCCACACAACTAGAGTTGCCAATCTTAGTTTCAAAGTATTTTTCTAAACCAAATCTTCCTTGTGCAGGTAAGTCATTGAGAACTAACCTGTTTATGTTAATGTACTGTGCCAAATTCTTTGATATTATAACAAGTGAACCAGCCGCATGACGGAAATACCTAAAGACAAAACAATTCAGTAGAGATCCAATTACTAAAAATAAAATAAACGATATCGGAGTGACATGTAATCCACAGACCAATAGAACTATAGAAGTATAAAGTGCAGGCTATTTAGCACTGTTGTCAATGATAACTACTTTTAATGAGTATGCTACAATTTGAAAATAATAATAATAGTAATAATAATAATAAAGGAAGCAGGATAGAAATTTTCACGTCAAAAAGTTGCATCACTTACGATTTTTCATCCCCAAATTTCCACCAGTCAGGTTCATACCATGGCTTTCCCCTATAAAACAAACCAAAATAAAGACAAAACACTTCAATATAAAATGGATAATAATGAATTAATAGATTAAAACACAAATTCCAGTCTGCAAAATGAACAATTTCAGACAGCTTGAAATTACAATCAGAATCGTCTGTACCAGATAAAACTGCTATAGTGCTATGCATATCCACAGATATATTCAACCATAATTAACTCAAAATCAGATAAAAGAAAGTACTCTTCAGATATCACATCTCCAGACTTCATGCATCCAATATATGCACCATCCTGACCACGACGACGCTCAAGAAGTTCAATTAATCCCTCTGTTAGGCCAGTGAACAGAACAAGATATGTCAGCAAAATCCCCTAAATAAGGACATTAATATAGAAACAATCTTTACCCAGATCAACGTCAATACTGTCATCAACTTTCACATAGAAGTCAGCATCCCAGTTCTGAACTGCATTACTAAAGAAGATTTTTGCTTTCTTAGGCAACTCTTCTTGTGCTTCTTCATGAGCTTCCTGATATCATAAAAGCAAATGGTCAATCTCGATACATAGCTTGTTTGACAATGTTCAAAGTCAGGTAAGCATGCAAAAATGTGTATCAATATCTTTTACGTAAAAATGCATTGGTAAACACAATTATCAAGAGTTGGGCCGCCCCCACCCTCTAGGCTCTAGCCACAAAAAACAGTGGTGTTACAGCAGAAACACAATTTTTACTCTCAACGCCAATGCTTCAAGGACTCGTTAGGGTTCAAAGTTATTCAACACAAACTTCAATTGAGTGCAAACTGCAAACATTATCAGCTTGCTGATGTGCATAATTAAATGCCCCTCAATCCCATAACCCATAACCACTAGGAACTATTATAATTAGCAAATGTATATTATAATTTATAAACATATAATTCAGTTCTTCCTGTAAAATGATTTACAGTAAAAGATTGAACAAATTTAGCAAAATTGAAACTACTTTGCTTACAAGAATCATGAAATCCTTTGTTGAGCGATTTTCCTCATCAATATTCCGATCTAAGCTATCACCACGATTAGCACTGCCAATTTAAAAGTATTAGGCCAAAAAAAATGTCTGAACCACTTATAACTATGACATTAACTGCTGAAGCAGTGTCAAGGTAATTAATGAGGAATATTATAGACTTTTATCATATAGGCAAATAGCTAATAAGGGTAAGTGTGTGGAGAAACCTCCGACCAATTACAAAACGTATGACCACTCCTCTTTCTTCAAGTTTTTTCAAGGCATCACCTGCAGAAGAGAAAGAACTGAAAATGTCAGTGATATATAACTCTGTCAAAATGATAGCCAACCATATAATATTCCAATCCAAAGTACCAGTTGAGAAGTATTATAATTTGGGGAAAAAATATAAGCTAATGTGATTTACTAAATCAGTACAATCACGAAAAAGTTGCATGAGTCACAATTAGAGGAGACTATAGACATGAACAATAATAAAACTATCAAGGCTATTTTAACATATGAAGTGTGTGGTGCAGTGTAGGTTTTAACAGTTTGCTATTCAAAATACTAAAATTAATCCAAGACATGATGAATGGAGAAAATATTTAAATTCAAGAAAACAGCAACAAACAGTCACAGTACAGATGGAAATTTCAAAACCCTCTTCAAGAAATTTTCAATGAACAAGTATTTAAAAAGGTCAGTCTGCATCTCAGCTGATGAACTTGCTGAAAAGATGAACCCAAACAGTCTTGACCCATAGTTCAAGTGGCATCAAATCCCTTTGTGCACAGTCTCCTCCCAGACCATATCGTACACCCCTTCAAGTTCAAACTTCGAATCCCCCACCCTCCTCTTTTCACCAAAAAATATAAACGCCAAAAGAAATATATAGGAACAAGTGAACTTTAATCCAAATTCAAACAGACCTCGAGGCATCCAAGACCCTCTGAAAACATTTCTTTTCAATCGGCTTCCAAATCCAGTATACACACCAATAACAGCAAGAAGCCTACGGTCAGAAGAGCCACTTTGCTGCGACTGGCCTTTGAGGTACCCTTGACTCTTCGCCAATGTCAAATCCATCTCAGCTTCCACAATCCTCCGCTCCAGATCCCTAAATACACAAATTCCAAACAGAAAAATATAACACAAACCAAAAAATATCATGAAAAACAAAAACACAAACCAACCCAAGATAAAATGAAAAGGGGGAAGAAAACAACATAGACAACATAAATAATTTGGACTTACCTGCACCCAAGGACCATTAACTTATCTTCCACAGTAAGAACCTTGGACCTCTATCAAACAAAAGATATGAAGGCATTAATTTAGATTTTACAGATTAAGGGTGTGCTTGTTGCAACTTTTGGTTTTTGACAAAAAAATAAATTTTATAGCTAAAAAGAATGGTTTTCATAAAAGATATTGATATCAGCTTCTTCTCATGAGCAAAAAATAAATCTGCTTTAGCTTTTGAGTAGAAGTTGACATGAGTAGATTCTATGAAAAATGTTGTTAGTTTAAAAAACCACTTTTTTGACAAGAAAAAAAAAAGAAGCAACTAAATTCAAAAGTAGAATGCAGGAAAAATAACCATGTAAAGCAAGACTTTCACTCATAAATCATAATTAACCATTCTCCATACTCATAACACCACATCAGCAACAAAAATTGGTGGAGAAAATAAAACATAAAAAAAAGGGAAAAAATAATTTCATTTCAAAATTCAAATTAAAAAAAAAAAAGGATATACCTGAGCTGAATTTTTCTTCACTAGACTAGCAAGCAAATTTCGATTCTCTGCATCCTGCCACAACCTAATCACTCCCCAAACAACAACAAAATGACACAAATTCCGTTAAATATTTCCGATCAGCACTTTCAAATTACACTGCAAATTACAAATTACAAATCAAATCGGATCCAATTTCCAAGCGAAATTCGCAGAAAAACAAATTAACCAACACAATGAATTTAGATATCAACATTAAACAAATTACTATCATTAAAAAAAAAATTACCTGCCGGCAACGTAAAGCCAAGCGACGCAAGAGAAGAAAGCCATGACAAGGGAAGGCTTCGATGTCTGAACAGACTTCGATCTACCACCACGCCTCTCGCTCTTCGACGACGTCGTTGGGAGTGTATCCATCTCCAACTACAAAACTTAACACACACTCTACTACTTTCGCACTCTACAGGAGAGAAAAAATGCAAACCAAAATTTTTATGAGATCTCTATGTCCGCTTCGATTCTATCGCTCATAGAACAAAACACGAATTAGAGGTTTTCAATTCCGATTTGATGCCGAATCGGAAACTGGAAAATGAGAAAAAGAGACAGTGGTAACGGACGAGGGTTTTATTTTTTATTTTGAATTTGTTTTTTTATTATAGATTTATTTGGTAGGAAGGTAAGGTTAAGGTAAATACGTTAACTGAGTTCAACAGAAACAGAACCTCATTAACTAGTTTTTGACCACGTTTGAACTCGGAGGAGAATTTTGATTTTTAAGAAAATAAGTATTTTTATTTAATTTATTTAAAATAAGAAAATTAAATCATTAAAAAATTAATAATATTAGGTGAATGAAAATTCATTTGACCAACAAAAAAATCATATTATATTTATTTGTTTTGTATTTTTTATATTATAAAATTTAAATTAATGACTACAAAATTTATGTTTCAATAAATCAACATATAGAATGTATATACTCGGTATCATATTTTTTAGTTATTAAAATATATATAAAAAATTAAATATGATGTGTACTGTTTGTGAAAACTATTTTATTACTACTAGCGACTCGACGTGTCAAGTCGATTTTCTATATTTTGATGAATGTTTTATAAAATATTATTTAATTTAATTTTATTGACAAACTTTTTTAAAATAATACTATTTAAATTAATTAAAGTTCTCTCAAATTTCATTTTAATTCATTAAAATATTAGTATAAAACATGAATAGAAAGAGAGAGAAAATTTGAATAATAGAAGTTACAAATGGTAGTTACTTTTAAATTTTTTTAATTTTTCTTAAATTTTGTTTAATCTATTTGAAAGACCAAAAGGTAACCAACTTTTTGGATATTCTCTTTATAAGTAGTATAAAAGTATAGATATTTGTTTTGTATTTTTTATATTATAAAATTTAAATTAATGACTACAAAATTTATGTTTCAATAATATTAATTCATATAGATGAAACACCTAAAAGATTATAAAATTAACATATAGAATGTATATACTCGGTATCATATTTTTTAGTTATTAAAATATATATAAAAAATTAAATATCATGTGTACTGTTTGTGAAAACTATTTTAATACTACTAGCGACTCGACTCGACAGGTCAAGTCGTTTTTCTATATTTTGATGAATGTTTTATAAAATAATATTATTTAATTTTATTTTATTGACAAATTTTTTTAAAATAATACTATTTAAATTAATTAAAGTTCTCTCAAATTTCATTTTAATTCATTAAAATATTAGTATAAAACATGAATAGAAAGAGAGAGAAAATTTGAATAATAGAAGTTACAAATGGTAATTACTTTTAAATTTTTTTAATTTTTCTTAAATTTTGTTTAATCTATTTGAGAGACCAAAAGGTAACCAACTTTTTGGATATTCTCTTTATAAGTAGTATAGATAAGTAGTATATGTAACACCCTACTAGATAGCCCTTAACGCTTAAGTCATCTTAGGCTATTTCATAAGGGTTACCTCCTGTTATCATGTTTTATCTTTATATTTAAAATATAATACGCGGAAAATAGGCGGGAGTAAATTTTTCGTAAACATTCGCGGTGTAGAAAATAAGGGTTTTGCGCATATGATAAGCGATAATATAAGCGGTACAAACATCTACTGAAAATACCTCATCATATATAAATAACTCCCATCAAGTAACAAACATGAAATAAATACTAGGTTTCGCCCCATAAGCCAAAAACTGTGACCTATGAGACTCCACCATAAATACGAGTAAATAAATAGCTGCCGGCTAACAAAGGTCCGGACTCAGAAAACATAATAAATGAATAAACGTAGCGGAAGCATAAAAATCATAATATCCGATAAGGTAACAAAACATGTCTCTGATATCTAGGGAACTATATCATAAACTAAGTCTGTCCGAGCTCCTCGTGTGCTCCGACATCCTGCTCTGTCTGATCCTCTAAAAGGTGGGAAAAACATAGGGTGAGCACTGGAAAGTGACTCAGTAGAGGAAGCCGCCCCGGGTTTAATTATAAAATAAGTGAAGCATGAATGAGTTCATTTCAGTTATTAGTTTCAAAACAATCTTGTCCCGGAACGTCTTACCTAAGTGCATCTGGTTCATTTTATTAATACATATATCATCGCATAAATAAATAAACGTCTCAGTGTCGTGTACTAGTGCCCTTAAATCATAAACAATAAATACATCATAAAATACATTTCAACACGTTTAAACATCTTTATCTTTCTTTAACTGTGAGACATAACCGCCCTCCTGTCCTACCCTCCACATCATCGGCCCCTAGGCATGAGCTCATCCTAAACTAATGGGGAGAGGGGGTAATCATTTAACATAGCATCACTTTGTGACGTTTTAACATAGCGTCACCCAGTGGCGTTTCAATATAGCGTCACTTCGTGACGTTTTAACATAGCGTCACTGAGCGCGTTTTGGTTATTAAACTTTAACATTACATAATCATAGGCATATAACATTCATTACATATATCTCGTCATTAATCATTATATAAATCATATAATCATGTCAACAATTTAACTTATCATAAAATCAACACATATACTGAGTATAACATATATATCTCATAAATAATTATATATTCAAATACACAAGTCGTATAACGCATTAGGGAGCATAAAAGGGTAAAAACATGTCAATTTATACTCTTTAACATCATGGAGAATAAATAAATACAACTCCTTATCAAATAAACATGATATACAACTACTTATAAATATTATTCTCAGTGCTTCTATCCCTTTCATGTCATATGATCTCGTTTATTTTATTATTATTTCTTACTTATACTTTATTCTAGTCTTACTTGTACTTTTTACTCTACCCTTAAATATATTGTAAACTCTTATATTTTATTCATCATCAATCTTGTCTTCTATACTATTATTGTTAATATTACTATTATCATTACATATCATATATTATACATGTTGTTGTTCTTACTGTATTATTCTTTTATTATTATTATTATCATCATTATTATTTCTACATGTTATCTAACTATTATTAACTAATATACATGTTAATAAGTATAAGTTTATGTAATAATAATATGTAATAGTAATATACATATACTATTATATATATATATATATATATAATAGCATTATATATATATATATATATATATATACTAGCGTCTTGTCGGGCACGGAGTGCCCGTCAAGACGCTTTTTAAAATTTTTTTGTCAATTTATGTTTTTTATTTTTTGAATTTTTTCTCATAATAATGGATAAAAAATAATAAATAATAAATAATATAGAAGATGATTATTAAAGGAAATTATATTTTTTTAAAAAAAATAATCATAGTAAATTTATATGTAAAAAAAATGAGGTAGTTAAAATGTAATTTGAATTGAGAGAGTAGTTATTCTCTTTATTTATTTAATTGTTTTTAAGTTTTTTACTTAA
The DNA here is from genome assembly GCA_013621005.1 of Aeschynomene evenia. Lineage (NCBI taxonomy): Eukaryota > Viridiplantae > Streptophyta > Magnoliopsida > Fabales > Fabaceae > Aeschynomene > Aeschynomene evenia. Next base: position 71,543 of record RYYW01000139.1, on the reverse strand, counting down.
TTTGAATTGAGAGACTAACTTTTTGGCAATTCTATTTATAAATAGTATAGATATATATATATATATATATATATATATATAATGCTCGCTCTCACGCTGCAGGAAACAAAAACTAGGAATGGCTATATATATATATAATGCTCGCTCTCACGTTGCCAGGAAACAAAAACTAGGAATGGCTCACGCCTCCATACGTGTGTGTGTGTATATATATATATATATATCATGTGTATCATAATTTTAATTTTAGCCTTATAAGGCATAAACGACCATCACATTAATCTCATAAAATCATCAATATGCATGAAAATAGAATGCCTAACCCCTACCTCTTGAAGACAAAATGCTAGGATGCAAAGAGAAACCTTTTTTTTTTCGACGTTGCTCTCGTTGTAAACCTCTCTCTCTAGCCCCACGAACGGTCCGGTGACGCCGGAGACTCTTAACGGAGAAACAGAATCGGTAGAGAGCTCCGGCTTGATAAGAGGATTAAGAATATGAATTTATTTTCTGGATTGGGTGAGGTTTGATGAGTGTTTCGTGGTTTGGAGTATCAATGGCTTAGGGAGCTTTTGAGAGAAAGATGGCTAGGTCAAGAGTCATTGTGGGACCCACCGTCACTTAAATTACTAAAACACTCCAAATCCCTCAAATAATACTCTAATGCTCATATAATTTTTCTAATATTTAAATATAAATTAAAACACACACATAGGCACATAAAATAAAATAAAATAAATAAAATAAAATAAAATAAAATAAATTATAATATATAACACTAACATTATCTAATAACATCATGTAACTCATATAAATATTTTATATCATCATTCCTAACCTCATGCATCTTCTAAATACCAATTAAAACTCATATATGCATCCAACATACTCTTCCACACACAATGAACACTCACATAAATACACATAATTATCATGACATATAATTTACACACGTAATTCACATAGCATAGAATGAACACATATATACACACTTAAATCACGTCACAGATAAGGGTTTGACTAGAAGAAACTTATCCACCCAAACCGAATTAAATCCTAACCAAGGTCAATTACCCTTAATCTCTCTTAATTAGGACTTAATAAAAGTCGGGATGTTACAATATAGATAAGTAGTTAGATATATGATAATATTAAATCAAAAATTCACCTGATCAGATACATATGGTATCATAAACTTATTTAATCTTATTGTGAAAACTATTTTTATTATTTAATTACTATTTAGTAAAAATATTCATATCTATGCTTTTGAAATCAAATATTATTCTTTCAATTCACTTGAAAAGAAAAAAAATTCCATTAAAAAATTAAATCAAACTAAGACTATCGTGTTGCACAAAAATTAAAAATTTATATAGTTTTAAACAATGAATAACATAAAAGAAAAAATGCATGAAATATAAGAAGAAAATAAGGAATGACATGTAGAAATGAATAGATTAAAAAATCTATTTTTATATTGAGAATTTTAAATATACTATTTCAAATAAAAATAAAAATGAAAATATAAGTATTAAGAAAATAATATGATAATGTTGTCATACTTTAATGAGTAACATTGATAATAAACATCGATAAAAAAAAAAAAACAAAAATATGAATTGATAGAAGAATAAGAAATTGAAGACACAATGAGTGAAGATTATATGTAAATTTTGTACCTGTTCGTTAACTAGAACAACAAAAATATCATGTATTTAGTTCAACGAAGAAATATTTAAACACAAAATATGCATGTACAAATTATAAAACTAAACAAATCAGTCTCATAAAAAATTATATGAAAAGAAAAATATAATATAAAAAAAGGTAAAAATGTTGAACCTACCACTATGAGGGGAGGAATGGAAGAAGAAGAGATGAGAAGAAAATACTTTTGAAATAGAGATGATGAATGAATAAAAAATGTAGATGAAATAATATATTTTCAAATTAAAGAAAAATAAAAGAGATAGACAATGATATTTTTTCATAATTAATGAATATTATTATTACTACCGTTTTGTCGGGCACTTCGTGCCCGTCAAGTCGCATTTTTAATTTTTTGTTAATTTATATTTTTTATTTTTGAAAGTTTTCTAATGATATTAGGTAAAAAATGACAAATAATATTGAAGATGATTATAAAAGGAATAATAATTAAAAAATATTATAGAAGATGTGTGTAACACCCCGACTTTTATTAAGTCCTAATTAAGTGAGATTAAGGGTAATTGACCTTGGTTAGGATTTAATTCGGTTTGGGTGGATAAGTTTCTTCTAGTCAAACCCTTATGTGTGACGTGATTTAAGTGTGTATATATGTGTTCATTCTATGCTATGTGAATTACGTGTGTAAATTATATGTCATGATAATTATGTGTATTTATGTGAGTGTTCATTGTGTGTGGGAGAGTATGTTGGATGCATATATGAGTTTTAATTGGTATTTAGATGATGCATATGGTTAGGAATTATGATATAAAATATTTATATGAGTTACATGATGTTATTAGATAATATTAGTGTTATATATTATTATTTATTTTATTTTATTTTATGTGCCTATGTGTGTATTTTAATTTATATTTAAATATTAGAAAAATTATATGAGCATTATAGTATTATTTGGGGGGATTTGGAGTGTTTTAGTAATTTAAGTGACGGTGGGCCCCACAATAACTCTTGACCTAGTCACTCCCTATATAAACACTAGTAACCCTCTCCAATTGAGAAAAACACTCTCCTCCTTCTTCTGAGCCGCCATAGCAATCTTTCTCTCAATAGCTCCCTAAGCCATTGATACTCCAAACCACGAAACACCTATCAAACCTTACCCAATCCAGAAAATAAACTCATATTCTTGATCCTCTCATCAAGCCGAACCTTTTTACCGATTCCGTTTCTCTGTTTAGAGTCTCCGGCATCACCGGACCGTTCGTGGGGCTAGAGAGAGAGGTTTCCAACGAGAGCAACGTCAGGAAAGAGTTTTTCTTTGCATATTTCGAAATTGTCTTCAAGAGGTAGGGGTTTAGGCATTCTATTTTCATGCATATTGATGATAATTTTATGAGATTAATGTAATAGTCGTTTATGCCTTATAAGGCTAAAGTTAAAATTATGATACACATGATATATATATATATATATATATATATACACACGATGGCGTGAGCCATTCCTAATTTTCCATTCCTGGCAGCGTGTTCCTGGCAACGTGAGCGACCATTATATATATATATATATATATAATAGTATATGTATATTACTATTACATATTATTATTACATAAACTTATACCTATTAGCATGTATATTAGTTAATAATAGGTAGATAACAGGTAGAAATAATAATAATAATATGATAATGATAGTAATATTAATAGGAAAGATAATAATAAAATATTAACCCTAATAATAATAATAAAAGAATAATACCGTAAGAACAACAACATGTATAATATATGATATATAATGATAATAGTAATAGTAACAATAATAGTATAGAAGACAAGATTGGTGATGAATAAAATATAAGAGTTTACAAGATACTTAAGGGTAGAGTATAAAGTACAAGTAAAACTAGAATAAAGTATAAGTATGAAATAATAATAAAATAAACGAGATCATATGACATGAAAGGTATAGAAACATTGAGAATAATATTTATAAGTAGTTGTATATCATGTTTATTTGATAAAGAGTTGTATTTATTTATTTTCCATGATGTCAGAGTAAGTAAGTGAATGTGCTATGTTTATTCCATGATGTTAAAGAGTATAAATTGACATGTTTTTACCCTTTTATGTACCCTAATGCGTTTCTACGACTTGTATAAATGTTATATATGATTTATGCATGATTTATATATGATTATATGAGCTATAAAACATGTTTATATGTAAATGTAATTATTGTATGAGATGTTTATGATGAATGATATATATTATGATGGAATGCTCTGAATGAATTAACTCTGTCATCCGGTAAAGGTTAAAAGATGTTCTGAAAGATACTCTGATGCTCTGAAATATCTCTGTTAACTCTGAAAGATTTGTGATAATTAAAAGACGTTCTGAAAGATCTCTGATACTCTGAAAGATTAAATACCCTGTAGCCTTCAGCTTGTGATGAGTGTTGTAGGAGGGGTGGCATCCTCGGCTGCAACTCCTTCACTGAGGAAGGTGAACTGTACCCCCTCTTCCCCATATGTTTTAGGATGAACTCATGCCTAGGGCCGGATTGTAGGAGTAAGGATGGGAGGGAGGCTTTGCCAAGTCTGATAGATTTAAAGTAAAAGTTAATGATAAGATGCTCTGAAAGGAAGTTCTGATAAATGTTCTGTTATGTTATATTTTCCCTGATTGTGATAGAAGCACATAGTACACTACACATGGACCTTTAATTATGATATGTTATATGAATTAATAAATGGACAAGATGCACTTAGGTAAGACGTTCCGGGGAAAGATTGATTTTCAACTTATATCCGAATTAAACTCATTCATGCTTCACTTATTTTATAATTAAACCCGGGGCGGCTTCCTCTACTGAGTCACTTCCCAGTGCTCACCCTATGTTTTTCCCACCTTTTAGAGGAGCAGACAGAGCAGGATGTCGGAGCACACGAGGAGCCCGTGCAGACTTAGTTTATGATATAGTTCCCTAGATATCAGAGACATGTTTTATTTCCTTATCAGATGTTATGACTTTTATGCTTCACCTACGTTTATTTATTTATTATGTTTTCTGAGTCCGGACCTTTGTTAGCCGGCAACTATTTATTTACTCATATTTATGGTGGAATCTCATAGGTCACAGTTTTTGGCTTATGGGGTGAGACCTAGTATTTATTTCATGTTTGTTACTTGATGGGAGTTATTTATATGATGTAGTATTTTCGTAGATGTTTGTATAGCTTATTAGTATCGTTGTATTTATGCGCCAGGCCCTTATTTTCTATACCGCAAATGATTTTCGAAAATTTACTCTCGCCTATTTTCCGCGTATTATATTTTAAATATAAGGATAAAACATGATAACAGGAGGTAACCCTTATGAAATGGCCTAAAATGACTTAAGCATTAAGGGCTTTCTAGTAGGGTGTTACAATGTGGATGTAGAAAGAGAAAAAAAATTAATTGAAATGATTTGAATAAAAAGAGTAATTATTTTTTAATTTATTTAATTTATTTTGTAATTTTTAATATTTTGGGATTTAAGTGTATAACTAACTTTTTTCCAATTCTCTTTATATTATTATAGATTAATACTAAGTGATTGCAAATCAATCAATGAAAAATTGGTATTCAAATATAATACTCATTGATATGATATTCATTAATTTAATATTGATTTAGAATTTGAATTTGAACTTTATAAATTTTATGATTAAACTTTTAGGTAGTGTTTGTTTTCAGTGACTCTAGAGTCAGAGTCAAGGTAGTCATGAAGTCAGCGTCACATGAGTCAGAGTCACAATGACTCCAAAATTGGCTCCAAACACACTCTCACATATTTGTGCCTCTCTTCCATCACACAGTGACTCCCTTCCAATACACAGTGACTCCAAAATTAGTGTTAACAAAAAATTGACAATTTTGTTCACTGAGTCAATGTGACTCTGTTCACTGAGTCACTATGACCCTCGTACCAAATACTTGACAGAGTCAATTTTTCACTGACTCCGACCCAGAGTCAGAGAAAAAAAACAAACGCAACCTTAAAGATTAAAAATTACAAGAAAATACTCTTGTCATCACTTATAAAAAATTTAGAAAAATAATATTATATATATATATATATGTGTGTGTGTGTGTGTGTGTGAAGAGGAACATAGAAGAAAGAATGCAAAAATAATAAAAAGAAAATGAAATATTATTCTTTATGAATAGATATATAATACTTTACTTTGACACAAGGTCAGAAAATTATAATTAAAAGAATATACTCTAGAAATACTCTTGACTTTTAACCCATAGATGTAGTACCTTATTTCATTTAACATATTTCATTATTTCTTAAGAATTTCATATAAAATTAGTAATATTTTCTTATATATGTTTTATGTTGACTCGGAGAGGCATTGAAGCGAACTCGGAGAAGTGCAAGGCCGTGTTGGACATGAGAAGTACGACCTCGGTCAAGGAGGTGCAGAGGTTGACAGGCCGATTGACCTCATTCTCAAGATTTCTCTCTCTCAGCTCAAAAGTTGTTACCCCTCTTCGAGCTGTTGAAGAAGAAGGCGGATTTCAGCTGGACCCCAGAGTGTAAAGAAGTCTTTCAAAGCTTCAAGCAGTACTTGATGGCCCCCTTGATCTTGTCTAAACCAGAGGTCGGATAAAGGTTATACTTATACCTCTCGGTGGGGAGCTAGCAGTAGGGGCAACCCTGGTAAGGGAAGAGGAAAGGACCCAAAAACCTATATACTTCGTGAGCAAAGCCCTGCAAGGTCCCGAGACCCGGTATCCGAAGTTAGAAAAGGTTGCCTTCACCCTGATCACAACAGCTAGAAGGCTAAGGCAGTACTTCCAAGCTCATACGGTGGTAGTAAGAACGAACCACCCCATGAGGCAGATCTTACAGAAGCCCGACCTTGCTGGAAGAATTGTGTCGTGGGCGGTAGAGCTTTCCGAGTTCGATGTGTTGTTCGAGCCTCGGAACACCATTAAGTCGCAAGCCTTAGCCGACTTCGTAAGGGAGATGGTTGATGATGAAGAAGAAAAGGTCCAGTGGACCTTATTTGTTGATGGATCCTCCAACCTAAAAGGGAGTGGAGTCGGCATCATCCTAGAGAGCAATCTAGGAATTTAGGTTGAGATGTCGGTACAATTCGAGTTTCGAGCATCCAACAATCAAGCAGAGTATGAAGCACTGATTGCGGGGTTAAAATTGGCACATGATGTCGGAGCTCAAGAACTAACCAACTGCAGTGATTCACAGATCGTAGTCTCTCAGATTGGAGGCGATTATCAGGCTCGAGATGAGCAGTTGAAGAAGTACCTGCAGGTGGTGACCGAGTTGATGAAGCCACTACAAAAAGCCGAGGTAAAATACATACATTGAGAAGAGAATGCCCGAGCTGATGTGTTATCAAAGCTCACGAGCACCAGGCCTAAAGGGACAAGCAAAATGATCCAAGAAACCCTAGAAAGGTCATCCATAGCAGTACAGCAGGAGGTCGCAGCTATATTAACGTCTCTGAGTTAGATCTTCGAGCTCGTCCAGTATCTTAAGCTCAGGATCCTACCAGGCGATGAAAAGGAGGCAACAACAGTAAGAAGAAGGGTCCCGTACTACAGTATGGTCGGGGACTAATTGTACAAAAGGGGATTCAGCCAGCCGTTGCTGAAGTTCCTTGAGAAGGAGCAAGCCGAGTACGTCCTAGAAGAAGTTCATGAGGGCGCTAGGGACAATCACCTCGGAGGTCAACTGATGGTGAGCGTCGCAACTCCCATAAAGTTAATTATTTTTAAAATCAAGTTCCCCTAATATAGTTTAGTTGAAACCAGGGTTGTCTCTCAGAAGGAATGACTAAGGAAGCAATACGCAAGATTAGTCGTATGAGGGTTGTCACAAATTGGGGGTTTTTGTTTGGATGCAAGAATGTAAAATTGGAATAAAATTGGAATGATTAAAACAGTGGTTTATGAAGTAGAACATTCATTAGGGCGTTTATCATTGGCTACAAAAGAATGCATGAGTTGATTAATTACGCCAGAGTTAGATCTAACTCTATTGTTGTGATTCTAATGATTGATTAACTAGAACAAGATTAATCAGTGAGATCTCACCTTTAGTTTCGTTTTCAACAATCTTTAAAGCCAATTACATTAATATAATTAAAGAGACTAATCAGCCAATTAATTAATCATTACCAATTCCTAATATGACATGCATCAATTAATCAACTAACACATGAACACATGCCAATGAACTAGCCTAACTCAATCGAGTAAGCCAAGACAAAGGGTAAACACACACAATTTAAGATCTCAAATTATATGCTAGGAATGATAATGAAAACTTATGCAAGATTAAGAACAAAGCCTCAATTTACCCCAATGATGTTCACACCCTCATAAACCACCAAGAGACTTAGTTACTCATGGAGGAAATATAGGACAAAAATTAAATTGGATTAAAGTGAATTTGGAATGGAAGAAAATAAATTGACTTTGAACAATAAAGAGAAAGTGCAAAGAAAATAAAGACTAATGGAAAGTAAATGCAATTAGAGAAGTAAATGAAGAACGAATAACTGAATTAATTATGAAAGTAACTTACAAAACCCAAAAGACTTTACGAATAACGTTGAAAGTAAACAATGGAAAAACAGTGGAGAAAGTTAGAGAACAAAAACTAGGAAAATTGTGGAATCCTAATGAGAGAAAAACTCTAACTAAAAAGGAAAATCAAAGTCTAGGGTTGGAAGTATGAAAGATATGGAAAGGTGTGAAGAGGTGTCTTTTCTGGATGCCTTAGCACTGGTTTATATAGAGGAAGCAGCCTCAAAACCCTAGCTATTGGGCCCCCAACTCGGTTTTGCAGATTGGTCCCTGCTGTAACAGAATTGCGGGGCGCGCGCTAGGGCGCGAGTGTTGTGCACGAGCTGGGTTCTGATGCGGCTCGGGCGTTGGGGCGCTGGGGCGCTCGATCCCAGCTTGGATTCCACTGCTCCGCTTCTTACTCAGTTCCTGATGTTTTATTGCTCCAATAATTCCTGTGACTTGCACAAAAAACATGAAATACTTAAGATCAAGTGCAAAGGTCATCATTGAATTGCAAAAACATCATAAAACTAATTAATTTAGCCTTTATTTCCATTAAGTCCCAAATGATTCCAAATTGTATTAAATACAATAAAAGGCTAAAATAGAGTAAAGAATTGCATACAATCACTCAAATTAAGGGCATAAAATATTGGCAAAAATGACGTTATCAAATATCCCCACACTTGAACAGTTGCATGTCCTCATGCAAAAGCAATGAATCCAAGCATCTCTAAAATTAAAGAAATGGCTATTACATCCTAACACGTATGTCCTAAAAGAAAACAAAATTCTACAGATGATGGAAAGTTATTCAAAACAACACACCTTGGTCAAAATTATGCAAAACCCACAATCATATTACAAGTTTGCATTCCAAGAAATTCATGAGTTAAGATAATCAGTTCATGTTATGCAAAGTTGGTCGATTGGCCCTCACCAGTGTGTTTATCTCTCAATCACTCAGTGTTTTGGCTCAGCACTCAAACAATAAAAACACACAAGACTCGCATTACATAAACTTGCTATACTTCTAACATTGCAATTCCACAAACATGGTGCATCAAGAGGTCTTTTCAGGGTTGTAATGAGGCTTGGGACAGGTATGACATATATGAGAAGTAGATTAATTCCAAGAACTAAGAATTCATGGTTCGAATGATCCCAGATGATTTCTAGAAATAGAGAGAAGAGATGAAGAGAAAAGAAAACACCCAAAACCAATAAACCTGTTAGCTCCAAGAACCCTTTACCTCATCATTGAAGGTTTTGAGTGATAAAATTCTTAATTAAAATAAAAGATTTAATTTGGTTGGACTAATGGTTTGTTAAGTGTGTTTTAGGATTTAATTTATTTGATAAAATAAAAAGACACATCTTGACCACCATGGATCATCAAAGTTGGCGAAATATGCATGCTTGGATGCAAGCAATTTTAATCTTTGAAGACCAAGTCAAAGTTTTTCTAATTAAGGAAAGTTTGGTTGGAAGACTCTATGATTTCACATAATTTTATTTATGGAAAGTACATGGAATTAAATAGAGAATCATCTTTATCAAAAATCTCTATTTAAATATCCATGTATAATATATAGATATTTTCGAAATTAATATATTAAATAGGGAATCAAAATCAAATCTCTATTTTACACTATATTGATTATTATTTTCGAAATTATATATATATATATATGGGGGAAATCTAGAAAGATCTTGTATGGCGAATTAAATGCAATTGATTTAAAAATAAATATCTAGAACTTATTCTAGAATATATCTTGCATTTAAGTAACATAATATTTTTACGGCAACTTTAAAAAGATTCTATGAGCCTTCTAAAGATTCTATATGAATCTACAAGATTCCTGGAAGATTCCATGCGGGACTAGAAGATTCTATTGAAGATTCTACACGAAGTTAGAAGACTTCAGAAGATTCTGTCAAGATTTTCAACTCTAGAAGATTCCCTAAGATTCTGTGAAGATTTTAGAAGATTCTCGAAGATTCTATCAAGATCCCGAAGAATCTCAAGATTCTAGAAGAATCTCAAGCCTCAAGATACAAGATTCAAGAATTTTCAAGATTCAAGAATTAACCTTCAGAAGATTCCCTGAAAGACCATATTTGGTGTTTTAGGATTTTCAAAAAATGAGAAATTGTGAAATCCTAATTCGTACCAACATGGAGGCACACTTGTGGAGCAAGAAAAGCTAAAACCCTAGCTTTTCTCTCTCCAAAACTGGCGCATACAACTTGCTTGATTTAGCAAGATTGTGTGAAAAAATGTTGAAGCAATGCACACCACAAGATCAAGGCACAAATTCAAATTCAAGGGCTGAGACGAAGTTTCCTCTTTTCTAATGCTTGGTTACAAAGTTTCCATTTTTAAGAGCAAATAATAACCTTTGGATTAAAGGGAATTATTTGAATCAATGGCCAAGATGAAACTTCCTCTTATTTGATTTTTCTATTTTTGGAATATCAAATTTCAAATCATATCAAGGAATTCTCACCATTGGATCAAGAGATTACAAATTCAAATCAAGGGTGGAGATCAACCTTAATATTTTCGAAAATGAGGTGGTATTTGTAAGTTACTTCTTTTAATTAATTCAGTTATTCGTTTTTCCATCTTTCCATATTGCATTTATTTTCTTTACTTTACTCTTTATTGTTCAAGTTGTTTAATTTCTTCATTCCATCTTTGTTTTAATTCCAATTTATTTTCTGCCCTTTTATTTCCTCCATGAGTAACTAAGTCTCTTGGTGGTTTATGAGGATGTGAACATCATTGGGGTTAATTGAGGCTTTGTTCTTAATCTTGCATAAGTTTTCATTATAAAAACCATGGCATATAATTTGAGATCTTAAATTGTGTGTTAAACCTTTGTCTTGGCTTACTCGATTGAGTTAGGCTAATTCATTGGCATGTGTTTATGTGTTAATTGATTAATTGATGCATGACATATCAGGAATTGGTAATGATTAATTAATTGGCTGATTAGTCTCTTTAATTAGATTAATGTGATTGACTTTTAAGATTGTTGAAAACGAAACTAAAGGTGAGATCTCACTGATTAATCTTGTTCTAGGCAATCAACTCTTAGAATCACAACAATAGGAGTAGATCTAACTCTGGCGTAATTAATCAACTCATGCATTCTTTTGTAGCCAATGATAAACGCCCTAATGAATGTTCTACCTCATAAACCACTATTTTTATTATTCCAATTTTTTTCTCTTGCATTCAAACAAAAACCCCCAACTTGTGACAACCCTCATACAACTAGTCTTGCGTATTGTTTTCTTAGCCATTCCTTGTGAGAGACGACCCTGGTTTCCACTAAACTATATTAGGGGAACTTGGTTTATAAATAATTAAATTTATGGGAGTTGCGACGCTCACCATCAAATCATACAACTAGAGATTACTTTTATCGCCATTCCCCAGCAACGGCGCCAAAAATTTGATGGTGAGCGTCGCAACTCCCGTAAATTTAATTATTTTTAAAAGCAAGTTCCCCTAATATAGTTTAGTGGAAACCATGGTTGTCTCTCACAAGGAATGGCTAAGGAAGCAATACGCAAGACTAGTCGTATGAGGGTTGTCACAAATTGGGGGTTTTTGTTTGGATGCAGGAATGTAAAATTGGAAAAAAATTTGAATGATAAAAACAGTGGTTTATGAAGTAGAACATTCATTAGGGCGTTTATCATTGGCTACAAAAGAATGCATGAGTTGATTAATTACGCCAGAGTTAGATCTAACCCTATTGTTGTGATTCTAATGATTGATTGCCTAGAACAAGAATAATCAGTGAGATCTCACCTTTAGTTTCGTTTTCAACAATCTTTAAAGCCAATCACATTAATCTAATTAAAGAGACTAATCAGCCAATTAATTTATCATTACCAATTCCTATTATGCCATGCATCAATAATTAATCAACTAACACATGAACACATGCCAATGAATTAGCCTAACTCAATCGGGTAAGCCAAGACAAAGGGTAAACACACACAATTTAAGATCTCAAATTATATGCCAGGAATGATAATGAAAACTTATGCAAGACTAAGAACAAAGCCTCAATTTACCCCAATGATGTTCACACCCTCATAAACCACCAAGAGACTTAGTTACTCATGGAGGAAATATAGGGCAGAAATTAAATTGGATTAAAGTGAATTTGGAATGGAAGAAAATAAATTGACTTTGAACAATAAAGAGAAAGTGCAAAGAAAATAAAGACTAATGGAAAGTAAATGCAATTAGAGAAGTAAATGAAGAACGAATAACTGAATTAATTATGAAAGTAACTTACAAAACCCAAAAGACTTTACGAATAACGTTGAAAGTAAACAATGGAAAAAGAGTGGAGAAAGTTAGAGAACAAAAACTAGGAAAAGGGTGGAATCCTAATGAGAGAAAAACACTAACTAAAAAGGAAAATCAAAGTCTAGGGTTGGAAGTATGAAAGATATGAAAAGGTGTGAAGAGGTGTCTTTTCTGGATGCATTAGCACTGCTTTATATAGAGGAAGCAGCCTCAAAACCCAGCTATTGGGCCCCCAACTCGGTTTTGCAGATTGGTCCCTGTTGTAACAGAATTGCGGCGCGCGCGCTAGGGCGCTGGTATCGCGCCAGGGCGCGAGTGTTGTGCACGAGCTGGGTTCTGATGCGGCTCGAGCGCTGGGGCGCTCGATCCCGGCTTGGATTCCACTGCTCTGTTTCTTACTCAGTTCCTGATGTTTTATTGCTTCAATAATTCCTATGACCTGCACCAAAAACATGAAATACCCAAGATTAAGTGCAAAGGTCATCCTTGAATTGCAAAAACATCATAAAACTACTTAATTTCCATTAAGTCCCAAATGATTCCAAATTGTATTAAATACAATAAAAGGCTAAAATAGAGTAAAGAATTGCATACAATCACTCAAATTAAGGGCATAAAATATTGGCAAAAACCACATTATCATCAACCCCTAGCACTAAAAGTGATCTGAGCTGGATAGTTTTGGCCCACACTTAAGAACGACGCAACATATTATGTCAAAAATTTTGTGAAGTTTTCAGACCACACTCACCACTACAATGCACCCCCTGAGGAGATGACTTTGATCTCGGCCTCTTGGCCCTTTGATAAGTGGGGCGTTGATTTACTCGGGTCTTTCCTAACGGCTCTGGGACAGGTAAAATATTTAATAGTTGCTATTGATTATTTTACTAAGTGGATTGAGGCAGAAACTCTTGCATCCATAACTGCATCTTAATGTCGCAAATTTATTTGGAGAAACGTAGTAACTCGTTTTGGGGTCCCAAATGTCATGATCTCGGACAATGGAACACAGTTTACCGACAAAAAATTTCGTGACTTTTTACGGGGATGAGACATTGAGCAAAAGTTCATTAGCGTGGAGCACCCCAAGCTAATGGGCAGTGCGAGGCCGCCAACAAAGTGATCCTAAGAGGACTGAAGAAGAGGCTCGACGAGGCAAAAGGATCCTGGGCAGAAGAGCTCGAGAGTGTCCTATGGGCCTACAGAACGACGCCACACTCCACCATGGGAGAAAGCTCTTTCAAGTTTTCCTATGGCAATGGCGCAATGATCCCAGTGGATCTCGGGGAGCCCAATTTCCGAGTTATTAGCTATACAGAAGCCAATAACTCGGAAGCTAGGAGGGCGGAGGTAGACACCATTGAAGAGGGTCGAGACACATCCAAGATCAGAGAAGAGGCCCTGACGCAAAGCGTAGCAAGAAGATACAACTAGGGAGTGATCCCGAGAAGGTTCAGAATGTAGCACCCTAATAATAAATACCTCTTTATGCTTAAGTAATATCGAGTTAATTATTAGCATTTATCATCTTGTTTCAGAACTTATGTTTCAAAATAAAGATACGCGGAAAATAGGGCCAAAGTTTTCAAGATAAAATACACAAATTTTGAAAATCGTGGCTTGTGCGTGATGAGGTATAATCTTTCACACCTGTCTGAGATCGAACCCAAATAAAACAACCGTTTCTAACATAATAATAACACATAAAAGTGGCTCATTACGTACATATAGTTCACATACAAAAACGTTACCCATCCAAGTGGGAGTCTAAACAAAATATTACAATAATAGAATATTAAAGTTTCTAAGAGAACTATAAGTTTGTACAGTCACTTATAATTCCCTTATAAACTTAGCTATGTGTCAAATAATACATAACATCATAATACAAAAAGCATCACAGAAACAAGACTCTAAAGCATAAATCTTCAGAAGTATCCGAGTCTTCAATCCTCCTGTAGTTCCGGTCTGCTCACCCTAGTAGTAGTATACCTATATCCCGATCTGAATCTAAAACAAATAATTGTGGAATTGGGGTGAGCTCCACAGACTCAATAGAAATCATCTACCCATGCCCAAAACACATAATTTAAATAACCACAAAACTAGGAAAACACATTGGACCCTACGACTCATAATTACAACTGACACCGTAAGACATCCCCAAGGTATTTTCAAACAAAACAAAAACTATTTTCAAGTTCGCAACTAAACGGTTTGAAAGAAGAGCCTTAAGGAACTTCGTACCTTAAGGTCGATGGGGTATGAAATCGTTTTCTATAACCCAAGTTGAAAACCAAGCGTCATTTTAACAAACTTTCGCAATCACTTGAAAACAAAACAAAAGAAGAGGTTTAAACACCTCCGACGTACATCCAAAGCCACTAGGAGAAATGTGCTCATGATGACATGATGGGGTACGGTAAAACTATCTCTCACATGGCTTCTCAAGGATTCTATTAGGTCTCACTAACGGCATGTGATGTCGGGAGACTAATGGATTCTGAGGTTCGGTAGAGTCGGAATATATGGGGTGGCTTGTAGTGGTAGGGTCTGTGTGGGTTCACATGTGAGTAGTCGAAGCGTTTTCTAAGAGGATGTAGGCTATATATAGGGAGTGTAGTCTCTCTCTAGGGTCGTGCAAACGGTGTGTGTAGGAAAGGTTTTCCTTCTATACTGAAAGCATTAGGATTGGGACATAACATGGTCAACGAATGTGTTTGGTGGTTGGCAGTGACGGAAACCTAGTAAAGGTGTAAGGGTCCAACTAAAGGGGTGAAACCTTCCTAAGGGTAATCCCACCGAGGCTGTGAAAGAGGTCGAAGCGAAAACATTCTTGTTTATCGAAATCATTTTCGCGAAACATCCTTTCGAAAACGAGGGCGAAAAACAAGTTTGAAAACCGGTCTTGTAGCTAATATGAAAAACCCTTTTTGAAAACACTTCTCAATTCGTTTTCTAAACAAAACAAGGGTGTGATTAACACACAGGAAAACATATGGAGGCCAAGATCAACCAGAGATGAGTAAACATCCATGGTCAACTAGCCAAGGCAGTCAACCCTGAACCAAGGTCGACTATCCCTAACCAACCTCATCTAGACCTTAACAAAACTACAAGTAGCTTAGCGTCAGGCCTAGACATGCATCACACAATTCCCACCGTACTCACGCACTAAATGAGTTTCCAAACAATGATGATTAAGGCTAGTCATCACCGTGATACATTAAACAAGAAAAACATAAATGCTTACCCCTGATGGGATCATCTGACTGCTCCACGTTCTCTGCACCTACTGTGAACACGCGCCCCTGATGTTGTGGCCTAGAGGAGGAAGAAGGTTGGAATCCCATACACTTGCAATCCTTGACATAATGGCCTGACTGGCCGCAGCGATAACAAACGTTCTGACTGAGGCGACACGCCCCAATGTGAAGCTTTCCACACGTGGCACATGGTGGCAGAGCGGGTAGTGCCCGGGGTGCCGTCGCGGCTGGGCGCTGCTGCTGCTGGGGTGGTCGAGGCTGAGGCTGGGTCCTGGGTGACGGACCATAAGGCTGGTAGCGAGCAGGGGCGGCGTGGCTGGTCTGCTGAGGTGTCGCACCCCTCCTCTGAGTCTCGACCCTCTGTGGAACCACTGGACGACTCGTCTCCTCTACTATCCTGCAGGTGTCCACCATCTCTCTATAGTCTCTGATCTTCATGTGCTTAACCATCCTCTTGATGTCTTGGTTAAGCCCAGCACAGAACTTCATGCACTTCCAGCTCTCCTTCGGGTTCTCCTGATAGATCTCTGAAAACCGAATGAGCTCCTCGAACTTGGCGATATACTCGGGTATGGTCATGGTGCCCTGACGGAGATCAAGGAACTCCATCTGTAGCGCGACGAGCGTCATTCCACCAGGAGCGTGCTTCCATCTGTAGCATGAATGTGGCTAACTGTGTCTTCTGAACCTCCGTGCACTAGACCACGGTGAAGATATCCTCAATACCCCTCAACCAATCCTCAGCTTCAGAAGGGTTCGTAGTGCCGAGAAAAGGAGAGGGATTAGCCCTCTTAAAATCAGCAAAGTGTGAGTTGCCGTTGCCGTTACCCACAGGTGGTGCTGTAGGCGGAGTAGTGCGCTGCTGGGTCATGTGGTCCACCATGCGGTGCATGGTCTTGGCCATCTCCATGAAAGCCTCAGGAGTAACATTGATGTCCTGTCCTGCATCCTCGTGGTCGTCAGCATCGTCCCTATTACGTCTGCTAGGTGCCATGTCCCTGTGCACCCAAAACAATCAACATCGAGTTGATCAGGCTCCATATCAATGCTAGGTATGCACAGTTACTCTGACAGTCAAACAAAAAGATCATGCACCTCAAAACTAACTAAAACACATAAGAGGCATAAGCATGATATAACTACCGTACATGCAACAATAGCATAACAGGTCCATTACCCCAAGCCCTGTAGGATAGACCTGCTCTGATACCAAAATGTAACACCCTACTAGATAGCCCTTAACACTTAAGTCATCTTAGGCTATTTCATAAGGGTTACCTCCTGTTATCATGTTTTATCTTTATATTTAAAATATAATACGTGGAAAATAGGCGGGAGTAGATTTTTCGTAAACATTCGCGGTGTAGAAAATAAGGGCTTTGCGCATATGATAAGCGATAATATAAGCGGTACAAACATCTACTGAAAATACCTCATCATATATAAATAACTCCCACCAAGTAACAAACATGAAATAAATACTAGGTCTCGCCCCATAAGCCAAAAACTCTGACCTATGAGACTCCACCATAAATACGAGTAAATAAATAGCTGCCGGCTAACAAAGGTCCGGACTCAGAAAACATAATAAATGAATAAACGTAGCAGAAGCATAAAAATCATAATATCCGATAAGGTAACAAAACATGTCTCTGATATATAGGGAACTATATCATAAACTAAGTCTGTCCGGGCTCCTCGTGTGCTCCGACATCCTGCACTGTCTGCTCCTCTAAAAGGTGGGAAAAACATAGGGTGAGCACTGGAAAGTGACTCAATAAAGGAAGCCGCCCCGGGTTTAATTATAAAATAAGTGAAGCATGAATGAGTTCATTTCAGTTATTAGTTTCAAAACAATCTTGTCCCGGAACGTCTTACCTAAGTGCGTCTGGTTCATTTTATTAATACATATATCATCGCATAAATAAATAAACGTCTCAGTTTCGTGTACTAGTAGTGCCCTTAAATCATAAACAATAAATACATCATAAAATACATTTCAACACGTTTAAACATCTTTATCTTTCTTTAAATGTTAGACATAACTGCCCTCCTGTCCTATCCTCCACATCACTGGCCCCTAGGCATGAGCTCATCCTAAACTAATGGGGAGAGGGGGTAATCCTTTAACATAGCGTTACTTTGTGACGTTTTAACATAGCGTCACCCAATGGCGTTTCAACATAGCGTCACTTCGTGACGTTTTAACATAGCGTCACTGAGCGCGTTTTGGTTATTAAACTTTAACATTACATAATCATAGGCATATAACATTCATCACATATATCTCATCATTAATCATTATATAAATCATATAATCATGTCAACAATTTAACTTATCATAAAAACAACACATATACTCAGTATAACATATATATCTCATAAATAGTTATATATTCAAATACACAAGTCGTATAACGCATTAGGGAGCATAAAAGGGTAAAAACATGTCAATTTATACTCTTTAACATCATGGAGAATAAATAAATACAACTCCTTATCAAATAAACATGATATACAACTACTTATAAATATTATTCTCAGTGCTTCTATCCCTTTCATGTCATATGATCTCGTTTATTTTATTATTATTTCTTACTTATACTTTATTCTAGTCTTACTTGTACTTTTTACTCTACCCTTAAATATCTTGTAAACTCTTATATTTTATTCATCACCAATCTTATCTTCTATACAATTATTGTTACTATTACTATTATCATTACATATCATATATTATACATGTTGTTGTTCTTACTGTATTATTCTTTTATTATTATTATTATCATCATTATTATTTCTACATGTTATCTACCTATTATTAACTAATATACATGTTAATAAGTAGAAGTTTATGTAATAATAATATGTAATAGTAATATACATATACTATTATATATATATATATATATATATATATATATATAATGCTCGCTCTCATGCTGCAGGAAACAAAAACTAGGAATGGCTATATATATATATATATATAATGCTCGCTCTCACGTTGCCAGGAAACAAAAACTAGGAATGGCTCACGCCGCCATACGTACATATATATATATATATATATATATCATGTGTATCATAATTTTAATTTTAGCCTTATAAGGCATAAACGACCATCACATTAATCTCATAAAATCATCAATATGCATGAAAATAGAATGCCTAACCCCTACCTCTTGAAGACAAAATGCTAGAATGCAAAGAGAAACCCTTTTTTTCCCGACGTTGCTCTCGTTGGAAACCTCTCTCTCTAGCCCCACGAACGGTCCGGTGACGCCGGAGACTCTTAACGGAGAAACAGAATCGGTAGAGAGCTCCGGCTTGATAAGAGGATTAAGAATATGAATTTATTTTCTGGATTGGGTGAGGTTTGATGAGTATTTCGTGGTTTTGAGTATCAATGATTTAGGGAGCTCTTGAGAGAAAGATGGCTATGGCGGCTCAGAAGAAGGAGGAGAGTGTTTTTCTCAATTGGAGAGGGTTACTAGTGTTTATATAGGGAGTGGCTAGGTCAAGAGTCATTGTGGGGCCCACCGTCACTTAAATTACTAAAACACTCCAAATCCCCCCAAATAATACTATAGTGCTCATATAATTTTTCTAATATTTAAATATAAATTAAAACACACACATAGGCACATAAAATAAAGAGTGAAGTACCAAATTGAACTCCCAAAGATTTTGTCGCTGACAGAAAGAACCCCAATATATGTTTTCGACAAATTAGCCCCCAAAATATAATTAAATTTTGTCAAAATGCACCACCCGTTAATGTCATTGAATAGATCTAAACGAAATGAATGTGAAATTACCAAATTATCTCTCCTTCTTCTTTTAGATATCTCACCCACCCTCACTCCCTTTATTCTCTCTTCTTCTTCTCCTTTTAACTCACCAAAATCTTCATCTCTCTTTCTATTCCTTCACACAACAAACAACAAACAAAAACTTTGTTCCTTTGTTTGTTCCATTCTCAACCATCTCACTTCAAACACCTCAAAAAGGGATAACTATGTAAAGAATACACAAAAATAAAACAAACAAAAAAAGAACATGAAGATACACACAAAAACTTTGTCCCCTTTGTTTGTTCCTTTCTCTATTTTTTCTTAATTTTTGGTAACAACATTTACATGGGGTGTTTTTTTTTCTGTGTCTTTTACTTAGTCACTCTTTTTTATGTGTTTGAGGTGATATTGTTGAGAAAGGAATAAATAAATAAAGAGGACAAAATTGTTGTTTGTTGTTTGTTGTATGAAGAAATAAAAAGAGAGTGATATAAATGTTTTGATGTGTTGAGAGGAAGAGAAAAAGAAAGAAAGGGAAGGAAGGTGAGAGAGACATATGGAAGAAGAAGAAGGAAGGATAATTTGGTCAACTCACATCCACTCTGTTAAGATCTGTCCAATAAAGTTAACGGTTGGAGCATTTTGACAAACTTAATTATCTTTTGGGGGCTAATTTGTCGAAAAGATGTTTTGGGGTTCTTTTTGTCAACTACAAAATCTTTTGGGGGTCAATTTGGTAGTTCACTCTAAAATAAAATAAAATAAAATAAAATAAATAAAATAAAATAAAATAAAATAAATTATAATATATAACACTAACATTATATAATAACATCATGTAACTCATATAAATATTTTATATCATCATTCCTAACCTCATGCATCATCTAAATATCAATTAAAACTCATATATGCATCCAACATACTCTTCCACACACAATGAACACTCACATAAATACACATAATTATCATGACATATAATTTACACACGTAATTCACATAGCATAGAATGAACACATATATACACACTTAAATCACGTCACACATAAGGGTTTGACTAGAAGAAACTTATCCACCCAAACCGAATTAAATCCTAACCAAGGTCAATTACCCTTAATCTCACTTAATTAGGACTTAATAAAAGTCGGGGTGTTACGGTATAGATAAGTAGTTAGATATATGATAATATTAAATAAAAAATTCACCTGATCAGATACATATGGTATCATAAACTTATTTAATCTTATTGTGAAAACTATTTTTATTATTTAATTACTATTTAGTAAAAATATTCATATCTATGCTTTTGAAATCAAATATTATTCTTTCAATTCACTTGAAAAGAAAAAAAATTCCATTAAAAAATTAAATCAAACTAAGACTATCGTGTTGAACAAAAATTAAAAATTTATATAGTTTTAAACAATGAATAACATAAAAGAAAAAATGCATGAAATATAAGAAGAAAATAAGGAATGACATGTAGAAATGAATAGATTAAAAAATCTATTTTTATATTGAGAATTTTAAATATACTATTTCAAATAAAAATAAAAATGAAAATATAAGTATTAAGAAAATAATATGATAATGTTGTCATACTTTAATGAGTAACATTGATAATAAACATCGATAAAAAAAAAACAAAAATATGAATTGATAGAAGAATAAGAAATTGAAGACACAATGAGTGAAGATTATATATAAATTTTGTACCCGTTCATTAGCTAGAACAACAAAAATATCATGTATTTAGTTCAGCGAAGAAATATTTAAACACATAATATGCATGTACAAATTATAAAACTAAACAAATCAGTCTCATAAAAAATTATATGAAAAGAAAAATATAATATAAAAAAAGGTAAAAATGTTGAACCTACCACTATGAGGGGAGGAATGGAAGAAGAAGAGATGAGAAGAAAATACTTTTGAAATAGAGATGATGAATGAATAAAAAATGTAGATGAAATAATATATTTTCAAATTAAAGAAAAATAAAAGAGATAGACAATGATATTTTTTCATAATTAATGAATATTATTATTACTACCGTTTTGTCGGGCACTTCGTGCCCGTCAAGTCGCATTTTTAATTTTTTGTTAATTTATATTTTTTATTTTTGAAAGTTTTCTAATGATATTAGGTAAAAATGACAAATAATATTGAAGATGATTATAAAAGGAATAATAATTAAAAAATATTATAGAAGATGTGGATGTAGAAAGAGAAAAAAAAGTAATTGAAATGATTTGAATAAAAAGAGTAATTATTTTTTAATTTATTTAATTTATTTTGTAATTTTTAATATTTTGGGATTTAAGTGTAAAGACCAAAACTAACTAACTTTTTTCCAATTCTCTTTATATTATTATAGATTAATACTAAGTGATTGCAAATCAATCAATGAAAAATTGGAAATATAATACTCATTGATATGATATTCATTAATTTAATATTGATTTAGAATTTGAATTTGAACTTTATAAATTTTATGATTAAACTTTTAGGTAGTGTTTGTTTTCAGTGACTCTAGAGTCAGAGTCAAGGTAGTCATGAAGTCAGCGTCACAGGAGTCAGAGTCACAATGACTCCAAAATTGGCTCCAAACACACTCTCACATATTTCTGCCTCTATTCCATCACACAGTGACTCCCTTCCAATACACAGTGACTCCAAAATTAGAGTTAACAAAAAATTGACAATTTTGTTCACTGAGTCAATGTGACTCTGTTCACTGAGTCACTATGACCCTCGTACCAAATACTTGACAGAGTCAATTTTTCACTGACTCCCTGACTCCGACCCAGAGTCAGAAAAAAAAAAAACAAACGCAACCTTAAAGATTAAAAATTACAAGAAAATACTCTTGTCATCACTTATAAAAAATTTAGAAAAATAATATTATATATATATATGTGTGTGTGTGAAGAGGAACATAGAAGAAAGAATGCAAAAATAATAAAAAGAAAATGAAATATTATTCTTTATGAATAGATATATAATACTTTACTTTGACACAAGGTCAGAAAATTATAATTAAAAGAATATACTCTAGAAATACTCTTGACTTTTAACCCATAGATGAAGTACCTTATTTCATTTAACATATTTCATTATTTCTTAAGAATTTCATATAAAATTAGTAATATTTTCTTATATATGTTTTATGTTGACCCGGAGAGGCATTGAAGCGAACTCGGAGAAGTGCAAGGCCGTGTTGGACATGAGAAGTACGACCTCGGTCAAGGAGGTGCAGAGGTTGACAGGCCGATTGACCTCATTCTCAAGATTTCTCTCTCTCAGCTCAAAAGTCGTTACCCCTCTTCGAGCTGTTGAAGAAGAAGGCGGATTTCAACTGGACCCCACTGTGTGAAGAAGTCTTTCAAAGCTTCAAGCAGTACTTGACGGCCCCCTTGATCTTGTCTAAACCAGAGGTCGGATAAAGGTTATACTTATACCTCTCGGTGGGGGAGCTAGCAGTAGGGGCAACCCTGGTAAGGGAAGAGGAAAGGACCCAAAAACCTATATACTTCGTGAGCAAAGCCCTGCAAGGTCTCGAGACCCGGTATCCGAAGTTAGAAAAGGTTGCCTTCACCCTGATCACAACAGCTAGAAGGCTAAGGCAGTACTTCCAAGCTCATACGGTGGTAGTAAGAACGAACCACCCCATGAGGCAGATCTTACAGAAGCCCGACCTTGCTGGAAGAATTGTGTCGTGGGCGGTAGAGCTTTCCGAGTTCGATGTGTTGTTCGAGCCTCAGAACACCATTAAGTCGCAAGCCTTAGCCGACTTCGTAAGGGAGATGGTTGATGATGAAGAAGAAAAGGTCCAGTGGACCTTATTTGTTGATGGATCCTCCAACCTAAAAGGGAGTGGAGTCGGCATCATCCTAGAGAGCAATCTAGGAATTTAGGTTGAGATGTCGGTACAATTCGAGTTTCGAGCATCCAACAATCAAGCAGAGTATGAAGCACTGATTGCGGGGTTAAAATTGGCACATGATGTCGGAGCTCAAGAACTAACCAACTGCAGTGATTCACAGATCGTAGTCTCTCAGATTGGAGGCGATTATCAGGCTCGAGATGAGCAGTTGAAGAAGTACCTGCAAGTGGTGACCGAGTTGATGAAGCCACTACAAAAAGCCGAGGTAAAATACATACATCGAGAAGAGAATGCCCGAGCTGATGTGTTATCAAAGCTCACGAGCACCAGGCCTAAAGGGACAAGCAAAATGATCCAAGAAACCCTAGAAAGGTCATCCATAGCAGTACAGCAGGAGGTCGCAGCTATATCAACGTCTCCGAGTTAGATCTTCGAGCTCGTCCAGTATCTTAAGCTCGGGATCCTACCAGGCGATGAAAAGGAGGCAACAACAGTAAGGAGAAGGGTCCCGTACTACAGTATGGTCGGGGACTAATTGTACAAAAGGGGATTCAGCCAGCCGTTGCTGAAGTTCCTTGAGAAGGAGCAAGCCGAGTACGTTCTAGAAGAAGTTCATGAGGGTGCTAGGGACAATCACCTCGGAGGTCAACTGATGGTGAGCATCGCAACTCCCATAAAGTTAATTATTTTTAAAACCAAGTTCCCCTAATATAGTTTAGTTGAAACCAGGGTCGTCTCTCAGAAGGAATGACTAAGGAAGCAATACGCAAGATTAGTCGTATGAGGGTTGTCACAAATTGGGGCTTTTTGTTTGGATGCAGGAATGTAAAATTGGAATGATAAAAACAGTGGTTTATGAAGTAGAACATTCATTAGGGCGTTTATCATTGGCTACAAAAGAATGCATGAGTTGATTAATTACGCCAGAGTTAGATCTAACTCTATTGTTGTGATTCTAATGATTGATTGCCTAGAACAAGATTAATCAGTGAGATCTCACCTTTAGTTTCGTTTTCAACAATCTTTAAAGCCAATTACATTAATATAATTAAAGAGACTAATAAGCCAATTAATTAATCATTACCAATTCCTAATATGACATGCATCAATTAATCAACTAACACATGAACACATGCCAATGAACTAGCCTAACTCAATCGAGTAAGCCAAGACAAAGGGTAAACACACACAATTTAAGATCTCAAGTTATATGCCAGGAATGATAATGAAAACTTATGCAAGATTAAGAACAAAGCCTCAATTTACCCCAATGATGTTCACACCCTCATAAACCACCAAGAGACTTAGTTACTCATGGAGGAAACATAGGACAGAAATTAAATTGGATTAAAGTGAATTTGGAATGGAAGAAAATAAATTGACTTTGAACAATAAAGAGAAAGTGCAAAGAAAATAAAGACTAATGGAAAGTAAATGCAATTAGAGAAGTAAATGAAGAACGAATAACTGAATTAATTATGAAAGTAACTTACAAAACCCAAAAGACTTTATGAATAATGTTGAAAGTAAACAATGGAAAAAGAGTGGAGAAAGTTAGAGAACAAAAACTAGGAAAATTGTGGAATCCTAATGAGAGAAAAACTCTAACTAAAAAGGAAAATCAAAGTCTAGGGTTGGAAGTATGAAAGATATGAAAAGGTGTGAAGAGGTGTCTTTTCTGGATGCATTAGCACTGGTTTATATAGAGGAAGCAGCCTCAAAACCCTAGCTATTGGGCCCCCAACTCGGTTTTGCAGATTGGTCCCTACTGTAATAGAATTGCGGGGCGCGCGCTAGGGCGCGAGTGTTGTGCACGAGCTGGGTTCTAATGCGGCTCGGGCGTTGGGGCGCTGGGGCGCTCGATCCCAGCTTGGATTCCACTGCTCCGCTTCTTACTCAGTTCCTGATGTTTTATTGCTCCAATAATTCCTATGACTTGCACCAAAAACATGAAATACTTAAGATCAAGTGCAAAGATCATCATTGAATTGCAAAAACATCATAAAACTAATTAATTTAGCCTTTATTTCCATTAAGTCCCAAATGATTCCAAATTGTATTAAATACAATAAAAGGCTAAAATAGAGTAAAGAATTGCATACAATCACTCAAATTAAGGGCATAAAATATTGGCAAAAATGACGTTATCAAATATCCCCACACTTGAACAGTTGCATGTCCTCATGCAAAAGCAATGAATCCAAGCATCTCTAAAATTAAAGAAATGGCTATTACATCCTAACACGTATGTCCTAAAAGAAAACAAAATTCTACAGATGATGGAAAGTTATTCAAAACAACACACCTTGGTCAAAATTATGCAAAACCCACAATCATATTACAAGTTTGCATTCCAAGAAATTCATGAGTTAAGATAATCAGTTCATGTTATGCAAAGTTGGTCGATTGGCCCTCACCAGTGTGTTTATCTCTCAATCACTCAGTGTTTTGGCTCAGCACTCAAACAATAAAAACACACAAGACTCGCATTACATAAACTTGCTATACTTCTAACATTGCAATTCCACAAACATGGTGCATCAAGAGGTCTTTTCAGGGTTGTAACGAGGCTTGGGACAGGTATGACATATATGAGAAGTAGATTAATTCCAAGAACTAAGAATTCATGGTTCGAATGATCCCAGATGATTTCTAGAAATAGAGAGAAGAGATGAAGAGAAAAGAAAACACCCAAAACCAATAAACCTGTTAGCTCCAAGAACCCTTTACCTCATCATTGAAGGTTTTGAGTGATAAAATTCTTAATTAAAATAAAAGATTTAATTTGGTTGGACTAATGGTTTGTTAAGTGTGTTTTAGGATTTAATTTATTTGATAAAATAAAAAGACACATCTTGACCACCATGGATCATCAAAGTTGGCGAAATATGCATGCTTGGATGCAAGCAATTTTAATCTTTGAAGACCAAGTCAAAGTTTTTCTAATTAAGGAAAGTTTGGTTGGAAGACTCTATGATTTCACATAATTTTATTTATGGAAAGTACATGGAATTAAATAGAGAATCATCTTTATCAAAAATCTCTATTTAAATATCCATGTATAATATATAGATATTTTCGAAATTAATATATTAAATAGGGAATCAAAATCAAATCTCTATTTTACACTATATTGATTATTATTTTCGAAATTATATATATATATATATGGGGGAAATCTAGAAAGATATTGTATGGAGAATTAAATGCAATTGATTTAAAAATAAATATCTAGAACTTATTCTAGAATATATCTTGCATTTAAGTAACATAATATTTTTACGGACACTTTAAAAAGATTCTGTGAGCCTTCTAAAGATTCTATATGAATCTACAAGATTCCTGGAAGATTCCATGCGGGACCAGAAGATTCTACACGAAGTTAGAAGACCTCAGAAGATTCTGTCAAGATTTTCAACTCTAGAAGATTCCCTAAGATTCTGTGAAGATTCTAGAAGATTCTATCAAGATCCCGAAGAATCTCAAGATTCTAGAAGAATCTCAACCCTCAAGATACAAGATTAAAGAATTTTCAAGATTCAAGAATTAACCTTCAGAAGATTCCCTGAAAGACCATGTTTGGTGTTTTAGGATTTTCAAAAAATGAGAAATTGTGAAATCCTAATTCGGAGCAACATGGAGGCACACTTGTGGAGCAAGAAAAGCTAAAACCCTAGCTTTTCTCTCTCCAAAAGTGGCGCATACAACTTGCTTGATTTAGCAATATTGTGTGAAAAAATGTTGAAGCAATGCACACCACAAGATCAAGGCACAAATTCAAATTCAAGGGCTGAGACGAAGTTTCCTCTTTTCTAATGCTTGGTTACAAAGTTTCCATTTTTAAGAGCAAATAATAACCTTTGGATTAAAGGGAATTATTTGAATCAATGGCCAAGATGAAACTTCCTCTTATTTGATTTTTCTATTTTTGGAATATCAAATTTCAAATCATATCAAGGAATTCTCACCATTGGATTAAGAGATTACAAATTCAAATCAAGGGTGGAGATCAACCTTAATATTTTCGAAAATGAGGTGGTATTTTCCCTATAAATACAAGACCTCAATGCCCAAGAATTCAAGAGACTACCCAAGATTACAAGTGCCAAAACTCTGTCGAATTGAATCCTTATTTCTCTTCATCTTTAACCTGTAAACTTCAAGTTCTTATTTTTATTTGGGTAAAGGTTGTAATTCTTAAAAGAGTGAGCTTTATTTGTTTATCCTAGCTTTGCTAGTTATTCTTTGAGAGAAAAATCCATCAAGGTTCAAACTTAGTTGTATCTAAGTTCTTGATTGGTAAAAACCACATCTTTTATACAAAGTCCTTATTTTTGTAAGGCAAGAAGTCCTTAGTGGGTCTAAGGCAAGGGTAGAAAGTCCTTCGGTGTTGAAGGCAAGGTTGAAGTCCTTTGTAGTTGTCAAAGGCAGTGAGTCACCTAGTTGTTGGTGCAAGAGAAGTCCTTTGGAGTTGTCAAAGGCAGTTAGTCACCTAGTTGTGGTGCAAGTGAAGTCCTTTGTGGTTTTCAAAGGCAGTGAGTCACCTTGGTGAAGGTGCAGGTTGAAGTCCTTTGTGGTGTAGCAGAGGCAGGAAGTTCCACCTAGTGTTGGTGGTGATAGTGAACTCTCAGGTGTATCCTGGGGGCTGGAGTACGCACGTTGCCGAACCAGTACAAAATTTCTGTGTGTGCTTTCTCTCCTCCCTACTCTTTTATTATTATTGTTTTTACAATTTATTGTTGCATACACAATATATAGCATTCGTATACATCATCATCATTAGACTTAGTGTTGAAGGTTAAAGTTTTAACCTTTATCATTTAGAATACCTTGAAAGTAAATATACTTTCAAGATCTACAAAAAGCCTTATCTATAGGCTAAGTTTCTGTTTATATACTAACAATTGTTTCCGCTGTGTAAGACAAGTTTATACTTGATCTTTATTTTTAAGTAATTTTCAAAAAAAGGATTTATAGTTGGAACGTGATTCAACCCCCTTCTCACGTTTCACTATCTTCAAAACCAACACAATTCACAGCAAAATAATTCCCAAGATGATTCCCAAATAATTCCAAAATGATTCCCAAGAACCCAACAACCTTTATTTGCAAACAATCACAGTGAACATTTTTCTGCTGAATTTTTCTGATTTTTTTTTCGGTTTTTTTTTTGTTTTTTTTAAGTCCTCATTCCAATTCTTTTGAAAATTTGAAATGAGAAAAGAAAAGAAAAGAACAATTGACCACTTATGTACAAAAAACATTACCCTTTACAATTTGTTCCCATTCCAACATACAATTCAAATCCAATTTCCCCACACTTAAGACTTTGCCCAATATTCAAACCATGTCCTCCTAGTTCTCAGTTGGACTTTCATTGTTTTTCGTTTCTTGGCTTGTATTGAGCTTAGTAAAGAATAAAGGGATAAAGGCTCAAATCGGCTACAAACAATGGGAAATGTGTATCAGATGGCTATTTGGCTAAGTGGCTCACAAATTTAAAACAAAACTATGCCTCAATCACACGCAACATGTATAAAACGCAAAACAAGAATCAAGCAAATTCTGGAATAACAAATACAAGTGTGTGTGTGCTCACAAGAAGAAAGTGATCAATAGATGCATTTAATCACAATAAGGCTCAATTCTCACAGGTAATCCAAACAACCATCAGGGATAACAAAAACAATTCAAACTCATATAAGAATAATATGCCAACAATTTCTGAATTAAAATCACGGGTAAAAGCAATTTCAGACCAAAGGGTGCTATAAAGACAACTAGCCAATCATCAAACAAAACACATAAAATAAAAGAAAATAAAACAAAATAACTATACATGCAAGATATACACGAAAGCAATTTCTACACCCTCCCCACACTTGAATAAGGCACTGTCCTCAGTGACAAACTATAAAAGAACAGAGAGAAGGGTATAGAGAGAAAACCGTCTGAGGCAGAACTAACAACATCCCGTACAGGTGCGCCAGGGCGTGACAGGCGCGCTGGGGCGCTTGGAAAGGGACCATTCGAGCGCTGGGGCGCGTTGTATGCGCTAGGGCGCCAGTGCTGCTGCAGAATTGGCTAGTTGTTGTCATGTACTCAGTGCATGAGACTCCTTAATGTAAAGTTGAATCTAAAAAAAATAAATTGATTAATTATAACTATAAAATATAAAAAACAAAATAAAAGGCTACAAAATTAAAATTTGGTGGGTTGTCTCCCACAAAGCACTTTGCTTTAACGTCCCTAAGTTGGACGTTTGGTCAGCCACTCTTAGGGCGGCTTATGCTTGAAATGATCCAGCAGTTTCCACCATGGTGTGCTTTCCACACCTCCATCGGGATCCCATGAGTAACAAACCACTCCAAAGAGAATGGTTCCCTTCTTAGTCCGAAACCCAAGAGTTTTGGTCCTTAGATTGCCCCTTGGAGCTTAACACCTGCTCCTGCAAAAAGCATCCTTAAAACCAACAGAATCGAGTGAGGAGGGATGAAAGTCCTCACAAGATGGGTTAGAGAAAACAAAATTGAAATCAATTAGTTTCCAAGAAATTCGAGTTCGAGAAGATACCGACACCCCACAAAGGGTAAGAAGTTGAGCATCGGTCTCGAGACAAGCATACTCATGAGACCCAAGAGCAAATGGGAAAGGTCCCAATGGTAGCCTTGAAACAACCAGGGACGAGGGAGAGGAATCCATGACTTCTTCCTTGCATGCCTCGTCAATTTCTCCTAGTGAGGGAATCTCTGCAGCGACTCCAACACTCAAAGAACTTTCCTCCGCACACACGGTGTCTAGCACAGTACTGAGTAAGGGTGGAGGGTCCTCATAGGCTATCTCCACATTAGAATCTTCCTCGACCTCCCCAGATAATTCTTCCACCATGGACTTCAATGTCTCCCAATCCGATTGCTCTAAATCATAATCATCTTCAACAATAGGGAACTCCGGTTCCTCTTGCGATGGTGGATGTGGAGGTGAAGTTGGTGGTGGTAGAGACGGTGGTGGTGGTGATGATGTAGCCTGAGTTCTCAATTGTTGGAGTTCCTCTTTCATGCACAAAAGTGCTTGCTGGTATGTCATGAGAACTTTAAAGATTTGTCTCATCATGGAGCTTTCAGTATCATCGCAAGGAGTAGACGGTGCAAGAGGTTGAGAAGGTTGTGGTTGGTAGAATGGTTCAATGGTTGGTTGATCAAGGTATTCGGTTGGGTATGGGTAAGGATTAGGCTCATGGTATGTGTATGGAAACGGTTCAATGTAGGAGGGTGGTGGTGGTTCATTATATGGCTGGTAGTAGGGGTCAAAGGATAGGTATGGTTCATAGTACGGTTGAGAGTCTTGGTACGGGTATGGTGTTTGGTGAAGGTTTGAGGGTAATGGTGGCACTTGCATCTCACTGCTTGGTTGATAACCTGTTGATAACGTGGTTTTTGCCAATATTTTATGCCCTTAATTTGGATGATTGTATGCAATTCTTTGCTCTATTTTAGCCTTTTATTGTATTTAATTTGGAATTAATTGGGACTTAATGAAAATAAAGGCTAAAGTAATAAGTTTTATGATGTTTTTGCAATTCAAGGATGACCTTTGCACTTGATCTTGGGTATTTTGTATTTTTGGTGCAGGTCATAGGAATTATTGGAGCAGTAGACATCAGGAATTGAGCAAGAAGCAGAGTAGTGGAATCCAGGACTGACATCGAGCACCCCAGCGCCCGAACCCTACTAGAATCCATCACATGCACAACACTGGCGCCCTAGCGAGCTATCAGCGCCCCAGCGCCGTGCCGCAATTCTGTTACAGTAGAGACCTATCTGCAAGGCCGAGTTGGGGGCCCAATTAGCTAGGGTTTGGAGGCTGCTCACTCTATTTAAAGAAGGCTAATGAATCAGAAACATATCATCTCTTCATATATCTTTCACTATCACTTCTACATCTTTTCCTTTCCTAGTTTTCTTACTTTCAACCCTAGGCTTTTTAGTTAGAGTTTATTTTCTCCATTAGGATTCCATCTTTTTTTCCTAGTCTAGCTCTAGCTTCCCCCATTGTATTTCCAACGTTATTCGTCAAACCCTTTGGGTTTTATAAGTTACTTCTTTTAATTAATTCAGTTATTCGTTTTTCCATCTTTCCATATTGCATTTATTTCCTTTACTGTACTCTTTATTGTTCAAGTTGTTTAATTTCTTCATTCCATCTTTGTTTTAATTCCAATTTATTTTCTGCCCTTTTATTTCCTCCATGAGTAACTAAGTCTCTTGGTGGTTTATGAGGATGTGAATATCATTGGGGTAAATTGAGGCTTTGTTCTTAATCTTGCATAAGTTTTCATCATCAAAACCATGGCATATAATTTGAGATCTTAAATTGTGTGTTAAACCTTTGTCTTGGCTTACTCGATTGAGTTAGGCTAATTCATTGGCATGTGTTTATGTGTTAATTGATTAATTGATGCATGACATACCAGGAATTGGTAATGATTAATTAATTGGCTGACGACCCTGGAATTGGTAAGGCTAATTAATTGGCATGTCTTGCGTATTGTTTTCTTAGCTATTCCTTGTGAGAGACGACCCTGGTTTCCACTAAACTATATTAGGGGAACTTGGTTTATAAATAATTAAATTTATGGGAGTTGCGACGCTCACCCATCACCTGCAAAACCATGGAAACTAAAATCTTGAAGACTAAAATTGGGGTTAGTGTTCATGTTAGTCTACGAAAAGAAGAAAAATAAGAGAACAAAACACAAAAACATGCTGCAGGACGACGAACGGCCGCTCGGGCGGTCCAAGGGCGCTTGGGCGATCGCTGACTAGGCGCTAGGGTGCTCGGGCGCTCGTATCGACGCAGAGCTTTGCTATTCTGCGAACAACAAGTTCTGTGGATGCAAATGCTAAATGCAATGCAATGTACAGATGAAATATGCAGTATGCTATGTAATGCAATGCAAAAATAAATAAAATCTTTTTGTTGTTTTTATTTTTCAAGCAAACAAAGAAAACGATTATGTACAATATGCACAAATCATACAACTAGAGATTACTTTTATCGCCATTCCCCGGCAACGACGCCAAAAATTTGATGGTGAGCGTCGCAACTCCCATAAATTTAATTATTTTTAAAAGCAAGTTCCCCTAATATAGTTTAGTGGAAACCATGGTCGTCTCTCACAAGGAATGGCTAAGGAAGCAATATGCAAGACTAGTCGTACGAGGGTTGTCACAAATTGGGGGTTTTTGTTTGGATGCAGGAATGTAAAATTGGAAAAAAATTTGAATGATAAAAACAGTGGTTTATGAAGTAGAACATTCATTAGGGCGTTTATCATTGGCCACAAAAGAATGCTTGAGTTGATTAATTACGCCAGAGTTAGATCTAACCCTACTGTTGTGATTCTAATGATTGATTGCCCAGAACAAGAATAATCAGTGAGATCTCACATTTAGTTTCGTTTTCAACAATCTTTAAAGCCAATCACATTAATCTAATTAAAGAGACTAATCAGCCAATTAATTTATCATTACCAATTCCTAATATGCCATGCATCAATAATTAATCAACTAACACATGAACACATGCCAATGAATTAGCCTAACTCAATCGGGTAAGCCAAGACAAAGGGTAAACACACACAATTTAAGATCTCAAATTATATGCCAGGAATGATAATGAAAACTTATGCAAGATTAAGAACAAAACCTCAATTTACCCCAATGATGTTCACACCCTCATAAACCACCAAGAGACTTAGTTACTCATGGAGGAAATATAGGGCAGAAATTAAATTGGATTAAAGTGAATTTGGAATGGAAGAAAATAAATTGACTTTGAACAATAAAGAGAAAGTGCAAAGAAAATAAAGACTAATGGAAAGTAAATGCAATTAGAGAAGCAAATGAAGAACGAATAACTGAATTAATTATGAAAGTAACTTACAAAACCCAAAAGACTTTACGAATAACGTTGAAAGTAAACAATGGAAAAAGAGTGGAGAAAGTTAGAGAACAAAAACTAGGAAAATGGTGGAATCCTAATGAGAGAAAAACTCTAACTAAAAAGGAAAATCAAAGTCTAGGGTTGGAAGTATGAAAGATATGAAAAGGTGTGAAGAGGTGTCTTTTCTGGATGCATTAGCACTGCTTTATATAGAGGAAGCAGCTTCAAAACCCAGCTATTGGGCCCCCAACTCGGTTTTGCAGATTGGTCCCTACTGTAACAGAATTGCGGCGCGCGCGCTAGGGCGCTGGTATCGCGCTAGGGCGCTGGTATCGCGCTAGGGCGCTGGTATCGCGCCACGGTGCGAGTGTTGTGCACGAGCTGGGTTCTGATGCGGCTCGAGCGCTGGGGCGCTAGGGCGCTCGATCCCGGCTTGGATTCCACTGCTCCGTTTCTTACTCAGTTCCTGATGTTTTATTGCTTCAATAATTCCTATGACCTGCACCAAAAACATGAAATACCCAAGATTAAGTGCAAAGGTCATCCTTGAATTGCAAAAACATCATAAAACTACTTAATTTAGCCTTTATTTCCATTAAGTCCCAAATGATTCCAAATTGTATTAAATACAATAAAAGGCTAAAATAGAGTAAAGAATTGCATACAATCACTCAAATTAAGGGCATAAAATATTGGCAAAAACCACATTATCATCTCTAGCACTAAAAGTGATCAGAGCTGGAAACTTTTGGCCCACACTTAAGAACGACGCAACAGATTACGTCAAAAAGTGTGTGAAGTTTTAAGAGCACACTCACCACTACAATGCACCCCCTGAGGAGATGACTTTGATCTCGGCCTCTTGGCACTTTGATAAGTGGGGCGTTGATTTACTCGGGTCTTTCCTAACGGCTCTGGGACAGGTAAAATATTTAATAGTTGCTATTGATTATTTTACTAAGTGGATTGAGGCAGAAACTCTTGCATCCATAACTGCATGTTAATGTCGCAAATTTATTTGGAGAAACGTAGTAACTCGTTTGGGGTCCCAAATGTCATGATCTCGGACAATGGAACACAGTTTACCGACAAAAAATTTCGTGACTTTTTACGAGGATGAGACATTGAGCAAAAGTTCATTAGCGTGGAGCACCCCAAGCTAATGGGCAGTGCGAGGCCGCCAACAAAGTGATCCTAAGAGGACTGAAGAAGAGGCTCGACGAGGCAAAAGGATCCTGGGCAGAAGAGCTCGAGAGTGTCCTATGGGCCTACAGAACGACGCCACACTCCACCATGGGAGAAAGCTCTTTCAAGTTTTCCTATGGCAATGACGCAATGATCCCAGTGGATCTCGGGGAGCCCAATTTCCGAGTTATTAGCTATACAGAAGCCAATAACTCGGAAGCTAGGAGGGCGGAGCTAGACACCATTGAAGAGGGTCGAGACACATCCAAGATCAGAGAAGAGGCCCTGACGCAAAGCGTAGCAAGAAGATACAACTAGGGAGTGATCCCGAGAAGGTTCAGAATGTAACACCCTAATAATAAATACCTCTTTATGCTTAAGTAATATCGAGTTAATTATTAGCATTTATCATCTTCTTTCAGAACTTATGTTTCAAAATAAAGATACGCGGAAAATAGGGCCAAAGTTTTCAAGATAAAATACACAAATTTTGAAAATCGTGGCTTGTGCGTGATGAGGTATAATCTTTCACACCTGTCTGAGATCGAACCCAAATAAAACAACCGTTTCTAACATAATAATAACACATAAAAGTGGCTCATTACGTACATATAGTTCACATACAAAAACGTTACCCATCCAAGTGGGAGTCTAAACAAAATATTACAATAATAGAATATTGAAGTTTCTAAGAGAACTATAAGTTTGTACAGTCACTTATAATTCCCTTATAAACTTAGTTATGTGTCAAATAATACATAACATCATAATACAAAAAGCATCACAGAAACAAGACTCTAAAGCATAAATCTTCAGAAGTATCCGAGTCTTCAATCCTCCTGTAGTTCCGGTCCGCTCACCTAGTAGTAGTATACCTATATCCCGATCTGAATCTAAAACAAATAATTGTGGAATTGGGGTGAGCTCCACAGACTCAATAGAGGGATCACTCTGGTTTATTAAGAAATAAGTGATACATGCATAGTTCATTTTAACGTCATTTTTATAAGTGTATCTCAAATTCCGGAGTGTCTTACCTATATGCGTCTTGACAATTATATGAATGGATGCAACATATATGAACTCAACATTAAAGTGTAGATAAAAGTATAGCATATCATATATAACTCAGTGCTTATGTCATGTGTCATGATCTTTTACTGTAAATGGCACAACCCTCTTTTCTCTCTACCTCCGCATCACCTTGTCCCTAGGCTATGAGCTCATACCTCTCTAGTTTCTACTAGGAATCTATGGGGAAGAGGGGTTTGGTTCACTTCCTCTTACAAAATGGTATTGGGGACCGAGGGTGCCAACCTCCCTTGCCAATTCCATTTGTAGGGAAAGCTACTCATAAACTTAATTCTCATTTCACATGACATTTTATCACTGCCCTTATCATTCAGTTTACATATCTGATACATATCCACATATCTTTTCACATTATTCACATTTGGAACTCAATCATAAACACATAAAAACATTCATTTGCATTCCCCTGTTAGAATAATTTTGTGGACTAACATCAATCAATGTCACATTTTGTTGGACCCAAATTAATTAAATGTCAAAATCAAATAGGACATATTGTTTAAGTCCGAACATATTATTGTTAAGCCATTATTGAGCCCGTATTGGGTATATTGTTGTAAAGCACTGCTCATTGGTGGGTTTGTTATTAATCTCTCTATATTAGCCTTGCTGTGATGGGTGGCTTGGCGTACAATGTTATTGACACAGGGAGAGGCCCCTCCTCCTAGCCTATATATAGGGCACCTTGAGACCCATTCATTAAGGTTCGCCATTTTCACTATGTTGGGAATAGGAGGAGCTCTTCTCTCCCTCCGACCTCTATTGGTCGGCCCAAAGAGCTACAGATCTGGGATCTTGTCCTCTAAATCAAGTAATCTCTATCCAATCTCATTTATAGCTTTGTTATTGAATTCATGCTATAATCAAAATCAAAATCTCTGTAATATTTATTCAGCAATTGGTATCAGAGCTTGTTTTGATTCTGTTTTGATTCTAATTATGGCTGAATCTTGTTAGCTATTTTAGTACGAATTCATTGAGCTATCTTTTGGTTGATTTGGTTTGTTTTTTGAGTTAAAATTCGGTTTTGAACATCAAGAACTCTAAAACCCGTGTTCATCCTTGTTTGAGTTTTTCGGACCATTTCTAGGCGGAATTTGCTCTCGATTTCTTCACAAAAGTTACAGAGGATGTTGAAACGATTTCAACGAATGAAAAATTACTCAATTTCGTTAAGTATAGAGAGAGAATTTGTAGTTTGAACATATGAACCCTAACTTCGAACATTAAACGCTTTTGATTCTGGTTTTAATTTTCTGGGTTGATTCATACAGTCAAACCATAGGGCTTTTGTGGAGAATTGAATTCTGAACAAAACCCTTTTTGGATCATCGATTTTCGTTGAGTATTGAGTCAGAAATTGCGAGAAAACAACATTTGAAACCCCTTTACTTTCAATCGATTTCTGTATTTTTCTGGGCATTTTTTGTTCGAATTGATTGTATATTCTTGAAAAGGACGACCTCACGATTCCATAGACACCAAGAACGCATGAAACAGAGCTCTGTGGAGAGAGATAACGAAGAGAGAAGTTTGCGGGTTGGCGGATCGCAACGAACTCGACCCGACCCGACTCACGACCCGGATGGAGATTGAAGATGATGAATAGTGGCCCTACCATCCGAATCGCGCCACGTGTCGCACCCTGGACTGTCCGATTGTGCGCGCGATAGCGCTTACGATTGCGCCACGTGTAACATCCCAATTTATTAACCATGCCATGGACATAATTAACAATTTGCAATGTTACATAACACCCAAAAACCCCATGTTTTTTTTTTGAAACGTATAAGTAAAATATATTTTCGTAACCCATATAAATGATAAACCGATAGCGAGACTCAAAAGCCATGCCCAATCAGATTCAATAGCACGATTAGATATCCTAGATAAGCATCTAGAATAATAATGGAAATTGCTAATAATATAATAAAGGCCCATACATCAATGGTCATGATATTACTATTTAACGTAAGCATTAGGAAAGAAATATAAGGTTCGAGTGTGTCTGAATCCTGTGTAATACATACAGAGCAAATAAAGGAGCTGACATGATCAAAATAGACAAGTCTGGAATCCTGGTCCGAATATACAAAAGAGGACTTAGGTAAAACTATAGTGTTGTCAATACATATACATGTCAATAAAGAGTCAAATCCCACGCAGGGGTACAAAAAGCTCCATAATATAACTTATAAACAAAAGGTAAAGAGGTTAAAGGTCAGCTGCACGTCAGTCAAGGTGGTCACGGCCAATGCCTCATCTACTAGCACTCCCGGCGTCCTCGCTCATG
Source organism: Aeschynomene evenia (assembly GCA_013621005.1). Taxonomy (NCBI): domain Eukaryota; kingdom Viridiplantae; phylum Streptophyta; class Magnoliopsida; order Fabales; family Fabaceae; genus Aeschynomene; species Aeschynomene evenia. The sequence continues at coordinate 33,471 of RYYW01000139.1, read as the reverse complement.
TCTGAGCCCGCGGTAGGGGAAGGCGCCTCAGACTCCACTAGGATGTAATCGACATCTGGCCAGGAATCTGCCGAATCGTCACTCTGGTAGCCTCCGTCCTCCTCTGGGTCCGACTCAACTGACTCCGAGGCAGGAGAAGGTGGCGGAGGTGGCGGTGGAGAGGCAGGCGCTGGAGCTGGGGCAGGAGTAGGGGCAGGAATGGGAGCAGGAGCAGGGTACCTCGCAGTAAGCTCTGGGATAAAGAAGCGATGTACCCCCGAAATGGTGGACGCAACTGTAACCACACCGGTGGCCGGCGTGTAGCTGGCCCAAGCGAAATCAAAAGTCTCTCGGCGCGACGAGGGCGGTGGCGGCTGCTCCATCTAGAATCGAATCATCAAGAAAAGAGATCGTAAGACGAGGTTGTCTTAGTGAGTTACCTTGAGCACATGGATCTACGTGCTCGATGTTATCGATTGTAGCTAGTCAAAGTAATACTTGCATCAAACAGAACTTTAATTTCCAAAAACTCAAGTGCTTACTTTGACTAGACCAACAACTTAATGATTCGTCTCTAAGGGAAACCTAAGAGTCTTTCTAAGTTCTCGCGGTCCCCTCAAGGTACAATTAATGCTCACCCCTCTCGTGTATCATCACAACTGTATGTATCAATATCATGCTAACGTATTCGTATAATCCAAAATTTACAGCTTTGTCAATCAATGTCATCCTCTCAAAATCACACAATATCATTCTAATCACATAAGCATTTATGCATGAGTAACTATTGTCCTTACTAGGCATATCCGACCTCACCCAACTTCCCAGATATCCGTTATAAATATGAAGTATATCCAAATACACCCAGCTCCCGGATATCCTCCCTTGGCGTATTCGAATACACCCAGCTCCCGAATAGCCAAAATGCGGCGTACCCGAATACGCCCAGCTCCCAGGCAACCGTTATGGGCATACCCGAATCCACCCAACCCCCAGGCAGCCCTATGCACTACATACTTTTTAACTCTACATAAGCATTACTCCCACATATGCATCATAAACAATCATATCATCACATAATCCACAAATCACTTCACATGAGCATCTTATAATTCACTTTAATCCTCAAATAAAGAATTCTACCACACACATTAACATAGCATGCCTGTACGTCATTATCTCAACTCTCAACAATTACATCGTCACATATGACTCCATCCACATAAACTAATCATTTCAATTACATAACACTTACATAAAAGGATTTGAGTTCTCCGAGTACCACATTCTTACTTTGAACTAAAGTATTCAATCTCCCATCATACACATAACTTAACCATACATTCATCTTCATCAAATTTCACACAACCTCCCATGTCACACTTTAGATCACCAACCTTTACACATAAACTTGTATATTTTCCATTCCCCTTTTTAAGATTTAAAAGCATTACAACATGTTCATTTTCATCACTTTAAAATGGCACATTAACCCCGTAATCATTCTTTGAAAACTTGTACTTGAAATAGGATGAAAACAAGTGAAATTTTACTTTTCTGGTGCAGGGGATCGATCCTCAGGGGTCTGGGATCGATCCTGCACTAAAATTGTTCCTCCTGGGTGAAATTTTGCCCAGGGGATCGATCCCCAGGGTTCTGGGATTGATCACCCCTTTAAATTTTGCAGAAAACTCATTTTCGCAGCACGGGGATCGATCCTCTCATGGTGGGGATCGTTGCCCACTTGAAATTTTCCAAAACAGCCAATTAGGATCGATCCCCACAGCACAGATTCTGCAGAAAATGCAGAAATCGTGTTCTAGCTTCACTCTCACCCCAAAACTCATACTCAACCATCCAAAACACTTAGAAATCATTTATCAAACATACATACACATATGATCAGTATCCAAACTCAATATCTCAGATTATTACACAAAAGACAAACCATTTTCACACATGCATGCATCAAACATTAAAAATCAAGAACACCCATGAGCTCCATTCATCACTTCAGCAAGCTATGGTGACATGCATGGTGGAGCTCGAAATTTAGGGCTCAAAATCAGCAAAATATCAGAGGCAAACAGCTCTGGAATGATGAAGAATCAGAGGAAAAGAAAGGGGTTTGTAACTCACTTGAATGGTTGAAGAAAATTGCAAGATGGGTGGTGTTGATGGTGGTTCCTTGGCTCCCTCTGGTGGTGGCCGAAAATGGAGCTTGGGGGTGGGGGTGGAGAGCTTCTGATCTTCTTGTTTGAGTGGGAATGTGTTTGAGTGATGCGTGTTTTGAGAGGAATGTGATTGTGTTTTAGGGGGAGGGTGTAACCCCCTACTAAATAGCCCTTAATGCTTAAGTCATTTTAGGCTATTTCATAAGGGCCACCTTCTGTTATCATGTTTTATTCTTTACTTTAAAATATATATACGCGGAAAATAGGCGGGAGTAAAATTTTCGCAATTCGTTTACGATATAAAAATAAGGGCTTTGCGGAATACATAATCGATAAATAATAAGCCATGCCAAGATATAAACTGAATAGTCTATCAAATAAATAACTCCCAACAATCAATGAACACACAAGGAATAAATATTAGGCTTTATCCCATAAGCCAAAGACAATGACTTATGAGACTCCACCATAAATACATGTCAAATAAATGGCTGCCGGCTAACATAGGTCCGGACTTAAAATAAATAACACAAACAACTGAAATGAATCCATAACTGAAATGCAAATCAATGTATATAGGTCTATAAAGCGGAAGACTGAAAATAAACTAAAGCTGGGCCTGCTCCTCGCTAGCTCCATGGTCCTGCTCTGTCTGCTCCTCTATAATATGGGGGAAAAACATAGGGTGAGCACTGGAAGTGACTCAGTAGAGGAAGCCGCCCCGGGTTTAATTAAGAAATAGGTGAAATATGAATTCATTCAATTCAGGTATTAGTTTAAAAGAAGTATTTTCCCGGAACGTCTTACCTAAGTGCGTCTTATCCATTTTAATTAAACAGTCAATATGGCATAAAAAGTAAAGTCTTGGTGTAGTGTACTAGTGCCCTTATACATATACAATTGGTAACTCATAAGATAACATAATACATTTAGCCAAACAACTTTATCTTGCATTAATCAATCTTTGGCACTGCCCGCGCTCCTGTATTCATCCATATCATCGGCCCCTAGGCATGAGCTCATCCTATACTATGGGGAGAGGGGGTACCGTCTTCTTTTACCAATGAGGCTATTCACCAAGGTTGCCATCCCTTGATTTACAACCCCATCAGTATCCAAAGACGGGAGTGTTTTATTATATGTAACTGTAATCGATTACGAACGCGAGAAATCAGATTCTAGGGTTTCAAAAACACAATTTTTATAAGCCAATGGCTAAAACTCAGATCTAGAATCACCCCAATCGGTAGAAAACATAGACACAAAGGAATCAATTGGTGGAATAAGTTTGAAAACACTTTTACATCCATAAAGCACTTTGTTTTTGAAATTCAATCGGTAAAAGTAACCCTTTTATGAGTTATAATGGGAAAAACAAACATCGACAATAATATCACCAAACCCACATAATTATGCATGAAAATACAGTGAATATTGAATGTCTAGAACCCCTACCTCTCGTAGACCTCCTATGCTATGCGTAGAGACACCCATTTCCTTCTCACTTTCTCTCTGATAGGGTCTCGGCAAGTGCACCGAATCGTTCAAGTAATAAAAACCACGGTGAGTGGGTATCGTTCCCACGAGGATTAAAGAACCGAGCAAAAATTTCTTAAAGTAGATTTCTAATTAGACGAATCCAATAAAAGGTAATGAATGAACATATAATCTAAATTCAAAAGGCTATTAAATGTAACAAGACAGTAAAAGTTTAATGAAAAATTTAATTGATAAAAGGTTAGGGAATCGGGTTCACGTATTTTCTGAAATTAATAAAACAATTGCTTGCCTTTAAATTTTAAAGCTTCAATTCAATGAACGAATCTTAGGTTGTCAATTCCAATTCCTTGGTAATTTAACACTTTTTCTATGAACAATCAGTCAATCCCTTGATCAAATCATTTCAAAGAAAAGAAAATATTTATATTGATTCAAAAGTTCACAAAAATCTTAATTCTATTCCTAGATATTAATCTTTTTGGCAATTTCCCTTAAGCTAATTCACAAATTTATTTTCCCAAATAAACACATGAATCCAAGATAAGTTGAAAAGTGATTTTCCAATCCTCAGAACAACACAATACAAATAAGGTAATTGCTTGAATTGAATTAATAAAATTCAAAGGTTCACAAATATAAAATTAATTCATAGTAATACGATCCCCTTCACCCTAACAAAGAAATTAGTTGCTCATAATCAAAGTAAACAAAACATAATAATCGAAAGAAAACATTTTGAAGAACGAATAACTGATTTTATTGAAAAACAGAGTAAAACAGAGTACTGGACTAAGTGAAGTAAAAACCCAGATGATTCTGAGCTTCCATTCTAGTCCTATTTATAACCAGATAGTCCTAGAATTCAAATTGTTCCTATCCCTAAAACAAAGGGATTTTAGTTTAAAGATAACTCAAAAAGATATCAAACAGATTTGCATTTGAATTGATCCTAAATTATAGCACAATTTTGGAAATTAGTTATGGTGCTCTGTTTCCAATTCCTTCGGGCGCGGGAAGCTTGTCTCGGGGCGCAAGGCGCCTTGTTTGAGCGCCTGAAGTTGTTCAATACTTTTTGTAGGGCGCGGGGCGCCATCCTGGGCGCTAGGCGCCGCATTTGGGTCATGCAGGGCGCTAGGCGCTTCATTTTGGCTGCATGGAGGGCGCTGGGCGCCAGGTAGGGCGCTGGGCGCCTGGTGGGGCGCTGGGCGCCGGGATGGCTGGCAGCACTTCAGCCTTAACTTGCAGGCCATTTTCGAGGCTCCAGACGCGAGAATTGGATTTCGGCATCTTCATCAAAGTTGTAGATCTTTTCGTTATCTTTCTAATGACACCAAAATCAACCTCATCCAACATCTATAGCTCCAAGTATGGTTAAAACACCATGAGAGGGTTATACACCTTTCTGCTTCTACATTGCTGCAACTCTATATTTTGCAATGATTTTCCATGTTCCTTCAAAGCTCCCAAATGCAACTCCAATTCTTCTACAAAATAGAACCAAAACTACCAAAGAACACATAACCATACCAAGAATTTAAATTAAACTCTAAACTAATTAAATTACTCTAAAATTGAACAAAATACTAATAAAACTAAGATAAAGTATTAGAAACTTATACTAAAAATATACTAAAAATGCCAAGGCATCACAACACCAAACTTAAGGTGTTGCTTGTCCCCAAGCAACCAAAACAATACTAAAATAAACCAGTAAAAATAAAGTAACAAAGTAGTGGAATCAAAGAACAATTATTTTGAAACATCACACTTTTTTCAGGTTAACTAAAAACTGTATGATTCATGCAACTATACACCCTTTTCTACCAATTAACCATTAGGCAACATTAGACTTGACAATCAAGATTGAGATCCAGATCAAATTATAAGAGTGTTTTCGCAACTCCTGAACACCAAACTTAGTGTTTGGTCCTAGTTCCACATATGCAATGCAATGCCTTTTCAAAATTTCCTACACTTGAAATGAATCAATTTAAAACAAACAGTAGGGGTAAGACACTTGCAATTTTTTCAATCACACTTGCACTCTTTGCACAGAACTTTTGACTCTAAATGCTTTGTCTCGGGGCAACCTTTTAAAGTAAGCTTTCGACCAACGTTCCCGGTCCAGTTGGCCCAAGACGCTAGGTGGTGAGCACCCCTCGGATCTACTTGCCCAAGTCTCTCCGTGACACAAAAACACCACAAGCACATAACTAGGTTTTAATGATTTTTAATAGAGATATCCCCTAGTCATTGGTGCTCAGAGCCTTGGATGTTTATCTTTCATTTCATTTGGAACCTTTATGCAACATCTTTTATTGCAAGGCTCACCCTCTCCTTAAATCAATTTCCAAATGATTCAATCAATTCACAAACAATATTGGCATCACACTGCATTCACATGAACAGGGACTCACACCAAACTTAGTTATTTAGAATTAGTCCAAAAACCCTTATAATAATTCTCTAGAAATCAATCCTAATCATCTCCTCACGTTGCACAAATAATAATTAACCACACAACAATTCAAGGTGCATAGACATGTATTCACACAGTTTATGAATCAACCAAGACAAATTCAAACACAGTCTCATGCAAATTTATTCATCAATTCCACCACCATGCACCTAAACAAACGACAAAGAAATAGAAAGACATGACAATTAAAAACTAAAGAAAATAAATAGAGAGGATAGAAAACTTTCCTAGGTTGGGTTGCCTCCCAACAAGCGCTTCTTTAACATCAATTCCATATTCTTGTGCATGTATGCAGTAAATTCAATATTTATCATCCCCTGCACACATGAATTCTTTTGGGAGTCAAGAACACTTGGCACAACCAAATATTCTTCAATTATCATCTTCTGCACACATGAATCGTTTTGGGAGTCAAGAACACTTGGCACAACCAAATATTCTTCATCTACAGAATTCACATCAACTATCATAAATGTCCCACATAATTCCTTGTTGATATCAATAACAGTTTTATTAACAAGTTGATCAAGTACTTTTATGTTACCCGTGTATGGGCAAAAACATGTAGGATGTGTCCAACTTGCACATATCTGACAAAATTCATTAGATGACATCCAAAATTGAGCCTCGTACAGAGGACATGAACATGTCATATGCATAGTACTTGAACAAAAATCACAACAAGGAAATATGAGTGGACATTGAGCCAATTGATGTGAGAAACTCCCACATACTTCACAATAGTTGTCATCCATGAAAAGAAATAACTAAAAAAAAATAAAGAAAAACAAAACAAATCTAATCTAGAAACCTAATCAATTACTCATTTTGTCAATCTCAATTAATCCCCGGCAACGGCGCCAAAAATTTGATAGGGTCTCGGCAAGTGCACCGAATCGTCCAAGTAATAAAAACCACGGTGAGTGGGTATCGTTCCCACGAGGATTAAAGAACCAAGCAAAAATTTCTTAAAGTAGATTTCTAATTAGACGAATCCAATAAAAGGTAATGAATGAACATATAATCTAAATTCAAAAGGCTATTAAATGTAACAAGGCAGTAAAAGTTTAATGAAAAATTCAATTGATAAAAGGTTAGGGAATCGGGTTCACGTATTTTCTGAAATTAATAAAACAATTGCTTGCCTTTAAATTTTAAAGCTTCAATTCAATGAACGAATCTTAGGTTGTCAATTCCAATTCCTTGGTAATTTAACACTTTTTCTATGAACAATCAGTCAATCCCTTGATCAAATCATTTCAAAGAAAAGAAAATATTTATATTGATTCAAAAGTTCACAAAAATCTTAATTCTATTCCTAGAAATTAATCTTTTTGACAATTTCCCTTAAGCTTATTCACAAATTTATTTTCCCAAATAAACACATGAATCCAAGATAAGTTGAAAAGTGATTTTCCAATCCTCAGAACAACACAATACAAATAAGGTAATTGCTTGAATTGAATTAATAAAATTCAAAGGTTCACAAATATAAAATTAATTCATAGTAATACGATCCCCTTCACCCTAACAAAGAAATTAGTTGCTCATAATCAAAGTAAACAAAACATAATAATCGAAAGAAAACATTTTGAAGAACGAATAACTGATTTTATTGAAAAACAGAGTAAAACAGAGTACTGGACTAAGTGAAGTAAAAACCCAGATGATTCTGAGCTTCCATTCTAGTCCTATTTATAACCAGATAGTCCTAGAATTCAAATTGTTCCTATCCCTAAAACAAAGGGATTTTAGTTTAAAGATAACTCAAAAAGATATCAAACAGATTTGCATTTGAATTGATCCTAAATTATAGATCAATTTTGGAAATTAGTTATGGTGCTCTGTTTCCAATTCCTTCGGGCGCGGGAAGCTTGTCTCGGGGCACAAGGCGCCTTGTTTGAGCGCCTGAAGTTGTTCAATACTGTTTGTAGGGCGCGGGGCGCCATCCTGGGCGCTAGGCGCCACATTTGGGTCATGTAGGGCGCTGGGCGCTTCATTTTGGCTGCATGGAGGGCGCTGGGCGCCAGGTAGGGCGCTGGGCGCCTGGTGGAGGGCCTGGCGGGATGCTGGGCACCTGGTGGGGCGCTCGGCGCCGGGATGGCTGGCAGCACTTCAGCCTTAACTTGCAGGCCATTTTCGAGGCTCCAGACGCGAGAATTGGATTTCGGCATCTTGATCAAAGTTGTAGATCTTTTCGTTATCTTTCTAATGACACCAAAATCAACCTCATCCAACATCTATAGCTCCAAGTATGGTTAAAACACCATGAGAGGGTTATACACATTTCTGCTTCTACATTGCTGCAACTCTATATTTTGCAATGATTTTCCATGTTCCTTCAAAGCTCCCAAATGCAACTCCAATTCTTCTACAAAATAGAACCAAAACTACCAAAGAACACATAACCATACCAAGAATTTAAATTAAACTCTAAACTAATTAAATTACTCTAAAATTGAACAAAATACTAATAAAACTAAGATAAAGTATTAGAAACTTATACTAAAAATATACTAAAAATGCCAAGGCATCACTCTCTAGCCCCACGAACGGTACAAGAATGGCTTCTTTCAAGAATGGAAACGGTAGAAGTGTTCTATTGGGAGAGAGGTTTAAGAATATCTGGTTTGTTTTGTGGTTGGATGAGAGTTGATATGGTTTTGGGGTTGTGGAAGGGTTATGGTTTTTGAGTTTGAGAGAGAGAGAGAAGAATGGAGGCACAAGGATTGATGGAGGCTGCCAAGAGTGATTTGGAATGTTAAAATTAGGTTTTCTGAGTGGAGGCTAGGGTAGGTATTATATAGAGGTGTTGTGGGGCCCACTCTTGACCTAAAAACGCACTAAAAATTGTAACTGCGCAGACTGTAATCGATTACACGAATCTGTAATCGATTACAGTCTGTAAAAATGCACAGATTCATAAATTTGTCCAGTGTAATCGATTACCAATCCGTGGTAATCGATTACTGGGCTGTAAAATTGCCCCAAAACACTTCTAAAACGTCCCAACTCGTGTCATACTCATACATACATCATTTCTACCCTCATGCATCATTAAAACATTAAATATAACATATAAATACATACAATTCAAACACATACAACACATAAAAGTTTATTAAGGAGAAACTTATCCACTCCAACTCAATTAAATTTCTAAGTAAGGTCAATTACTCTTAATTTCACTTAGTTAGAACTTAATAAAAGTCGGGGTGTTACATTTCTCCCCCCTAAAAAGAATTTCGTCCCGAAATTCGTACCTGTAAACATATGTGGAAACTGGCGACGCATCTCGTCCTCCAATTCCCAGGTGAAGTCTTCCAACCGACCTCCGCCCCAAGCCACTTTGACCAAAGGCACTTCTTTACTTCTTAATCTCTTGATGCCGCGGTCAATGATCCTCATAGGGGGCAATCCAAACGTCAAATCATCCCTTAGTTGTACCTCTTCCGGCTCTAAGACATGGCTAGGATCGGAGTAATACTTTCTCAATTGAGAGACGTGAAAGACATTATGCAAGTTTGAAAGATTGGGAGGTAAGGCCACTCGGTAAGCGACTGGCCCGACACGACTCAGAATTTTGAAAGGGCCAAGGTACCTAGGGCTTAGCTTTCTAACTTTCATGGCTCTCCCTATACCTGTCGTGGGGGTAACCCGCAAAAAGACATGCTCGCCTATAGAAAACTCTAAGGGTCTCCTCCTTCGGTCTGCATAGCTCTTTTGGCGGCTTTGGGCCGCGAGCATCCTTTCCCTAATCCTCCTCACTTGCTCCGATGTCTCCCTCACAAGGTCGGGTCCTAACACACTTGCCTCACCGGGGTCATGCCAACATAGGGGTGATCTACACTTTCTTCCATATAAAGCCTCAAAAGGCGCCATCCCTATGCTTGCTTGGTAGTTGTTATTGTAAGAGAACTCTATCAAGGGCAGTAACTTATCCCAACATCCTTTTCCATCCAAAACACATGCCCTCAACATGTCCTCCAACGTCTGGATAGTTCTCTCCGACTGTCCATCCGTCTGAGGATGGTATGCCGTGCTCATACTCAACTCCGAGCCTAGAGCCTTCTGGAAAGCTCCCCAGACGCGAGACGCGAATCTCGGATCACGATCCGAGACTATCGTCTTTGGCACACCATGCAACCTCACCACTTCCCTGACATAGATCATTGCCAGCTTCTCCAAAGGGTAAGTCATCCTGATCGCCTGAAAATGAGCCGACTTGGTCAGCCGATCAACAATGACCCACACAGCATCGTGGCCCGCCTTCGTCCTTGGCAATCCAGACACGAATTCCATGGATATGCTCTCCCATTTCCACTCGAGCACACTGAGCGTCTGTAGCAATCCTCGCATCCTCCTATGTTCCGCCTTCACCTTCTGACAAACCAAACACCTGCTAACCCATTCTGCAACATCCCTTTTCAGTCCTTGCCACCAGAACATCTTCCGCAGGTCCTGATACATCTTATCCGTCCCAGGGTGAATGGTGAAATGGCTCTTATGAGCCTCCTCCAAGATCGCTCTCCGAAGGTCACCACTCGCAGGTACACATACACGCCCCTCAAATCTCCATAGCCCATCTCCATCTTTCCGGAAGCCCTGCAATCTGCCCTCACTGACTGCCTTTAATACCTTTCCAAACTCCTCATCTTCCTGTTGGGCTCTACCTATCTCCCTCAAGAAATCACTAGATACCTGAAGATGGCTCACTCTAACGCTGGTGGGGGTAAAGGTCACTCCAAGGTCAAGGTTCCTAAACTCCTCTATGAGCTTTGCCTCTCTAACCATCATGTGAGTTACGCTCACCGTCTTACGGCTCAAAGCATCTGCCACCACGTTCGCCTTTCCTGGATGATAGTTCCACTGAAAGTCATAGTCCTTCAGGAACTCCATCCACCTCCTTTGCCTCATGTTCAACTCCTTCTGATCAAACAAGTACCTTAGGCTCTTGTGATCAGAGAACACCTCATACCTTACTCCATAGAGGTGATGTCTCCACATCTTCAAGGCAAACACTACTGCCGCTAGCTCCAAGTCATGAGTCGGGTAATTAAGCTCGTGTGGCTTCAACTGCCGTGAAGCATATGCCACAACCTTGCGATGCTGCATTAGCACGCAACCCAACCCCTTTCTTGAAGCATCACAGTAAACCTCAAAGGGCTCACTAGGGTCTGGTAGTGTAAGCACTGGAGTCGAGGTTAAGCGAGTCTTTAACTCCAGGAAACTCTCTTCACACTCCTCTGTCCACACAAAAGAAGCATTCTTCCTAGTAAGCTTCGTCAAGGGTAATGCAATCTGGGAGAAGTTTGAGATAAACCTACGGTAATAGCCTGCTAATCCCAGAAAACTCCGAATCTCCGTTACCGTAGTAGGTCTCTCCCAGCCAATCACAGCCTCTATCTTACTAGGATCTACTGCTATGCCCCCTTTCGACACCACATGCCCCAAAAACTTAACCTCCTCCATCCAAAATTCGCACTTCGACAGCTTTGCGAACAACTTCTTCTCCTTCAGCACTTCCAACAAAACCTTCAAGTGGCTTTCATGCTCCTCCCGTGTCTTTGAATAGATTAGGATGTCATCAATAAAGACAACAACAAATCTATCCAAAAAGGGTCTAAAGATTCTATTCATGTAATCCATGAACACAGCAGGAGCCTTCGTCAGTCCAAAGGACATGACTGTGAACTCGTAGTGACCGTAACGAGTCCTGAAAGTCGTCTTCAGGATGTCCTCATCCCTCACCCAAATCTGATGGTATCCAGACCTCAGATCTATCTGTGAAAATACTTGTGCGCCTCTTAGCTAGTCCATCAAGTCATCGATCCTAGGCAGTGGGTACTTGTTCTTCACGGTCACTTTGTTCAGCTGCCTATAATCAATGCACAAATGCATGCTTCCGTCCTTCTTCTTTACGAACAACACCGGCGCTCCCCAAGGTGAAACGCTAGGCCTCACGAACTTCTTCTCCAAGAGCTCCTCCAACTGCGTCTTTAACTCCGCTAACTCTCCGGGTGACATCCTATAGGGTGCTATGGATATGGGTCCTGTCCCGGGCATTAGATCTATGGCAAACTCAACCTCTCTAGCTGGGGAAACTCAGGTATATCCTTAGGGAAAACCTCCGGGTAATCTCTCACTATGGCTAGCTCGCTCAATACCTGACCTTTTTCGATTTCACTAGCGGCGAGAAACACGTAGGCATTGCTCATAACCCAACAACAGTTTAACTTAATGGCACTAACATATAAGTCTACGGGGGTGACACATGCAGAAGGAATGGAAGGAAAAATAATAGACTTAGCATAGCAATTAAGTAAGACTCGATTGGCAGACAACCAATCCATGCCTAAGATAATGCCTAGACCAGACATGGGCAAACAAATAAGATCAAAGGTGAATGACCTATCATCTATATGAAACCTACATTTCATGCACACTAAGCATGTCCTAATGGGTGCAACAGTAGGGGTAGATACTAATAGATCAAAGGGTAGCTCTGACATATGCAATCCTAGGGTCCTAGCATGATCATGTGAAATGAATGAATGCGTGGCACCAGAATCATACAGTACAACTAAGGATTGTCCCAAAATAACACACTTACCCCTAATGAGATCATCAGACCGCTCCGCGCCCTCTGCTGTGACTGTGAACACGCGCCCCTAGTGTTGTGGCCTAGAGGAGGAAGAAGGTTGTGGACCCACACCTCCGCAGTCTCTGGAATAATGTCCTGGCTGGCCGCATCGGTAGCAGACGTTCTGGCCCTGACGACAAACCCCGGAGTGGAGCTTGCCGCAAGTGGCACAGGATGAAGTGGCGGGTAGAGCCCACGGTGCTGCGGCTGCTGGACGCTGCTGCTGCTGGGGTGGTCGAGGCTGAGGCTGTGGACTAGCATATGGCTGAAAACGAGCGGGGGCTGGGCGTCTGACTTGAGCCTGCTGTGGTGCCGAACCCCTCCTCAAAGCCTCAGTCCTCGGGGGAGGATCTGCATGACTGGTCTCCTCGACGATCCTGCAAGTGTCGACCATCTCGAAGTACTCCTTGATCTTCATGTGTTTCACCATCCTCTTGATGTCTTGCCTCAGACCAGAGCAATACTTCATGCACTTCCATGATTCCTTGGGATTATCCTGGTAGATCTCAGAGAACCGAATCAGCTCCTCGAACTTTGCCGTGTACTCCGACATCGTCATGTTCCCCTGCTGAAGGCTGAGGAACTCCAGCTCCTTCTCCTGGCGAACCGACTCAGGAAAGTACTTCTCATAGAACATGCTCTTAAACATGTCCCATGAGATAGGGACACCCGCTGCATCATGAGCACGACGAGCATCGGTCCACCAGGCACGAGCCTCCATATGAAGCATGAAAGCGTCTTCTGGACCTCGGAACACCGAACCACAGAGAAGATGTCTTCTATACCCCTCAGCCAATCCTCGGCCTCAGAAGGGTTGGTAGTGCCGAGAAATGGGGAAGGGTTCACCCTCTTGAACTCAGAAAAACGGGCATTCTCTGCATCCATACCCGTAGGCTGCACTGTCTGCTGAATGGGAGTGGGCTGCTGCGTCATATGATCCACCATGCAGTGCATGGCCCTGGCCATTTCCATGAAAGCCTCAGGAGTCACACTGTTCTCCTGCCCTGCCTCTTCATGGTCATCAGCGTCATCCCTATTACGTCTGCTAGGTGCCATGTCCCTGTGCACACGAAACAATAAACATCAAGTTGATCAGGCTCCATGTCATGGTTAGGTATGCACAGTTACACTGACAATCAAGCAAGACGATCACACACCTCAACACTAAACTAACATACATACTAGGTTTCATGCGTGACATAACTACCGTACATGCAACAAAAGCATAACAGGTCCATTGCCCCAAGCCCTGTAGGATAGACTCGCTCTGATACCAAAATGTAACCCCCTACTAGATAGCCGCCCTTAATGCTTAAGGGTGTGTTTGTGAGTTGGGTTTGGGAGGGGAGGGGAGGGGAGGGAAAGAATTTGAGAGGTTTGGTTGTGTTTGTGAGTTGCATTGATGGGAAGGAGAGGTGTTTGAAGGATTTTGAAAACTCTCCAAAATCCTCCAAACTCCTCATTTTCAAGTTCCCCCAATGTGGGGGATCTTAAAACTCACAAACAAGGAGATGTTATCTCCTCTAACCTCATCCCTTCCCTCCCCCTATCTTTCCCTTCAAAACCTTCCCTTCTCCTCCCCTCCAAACTCCCAAACAAAGCCTAAGTCATTTTAGGCTATTTCATAAGGGTCACCTTCTGTTATCATGTTTTATTCTTTACTTTAAAATATATATACGCGGAAAATAGGCGGGAGTAAAATTTTCGCAATTCATTTACGATATAAAAATAAGGGCTTTGCGGAATACATAATCGATAAATAATAAGCCATGCCAAGATATAAATTGAATAGTCTATCAAATAAATAACTCCCAACAATCAATGAACACACAAGGAATAAATATTAGGCTTTATCCCATAAGCCAAAGACAATGACTTATGAGACTCCACCATAAATACATGTCAAATAAATGGCTGCCGGCTAACATAGGTCTGGACTTAAAATAAATAACACAAACAACTGAAATGAATCCATAACTGAAATGCAAATCAATGTATATAGGTCTATAAAGCGGAAGACTGAAAATAAACTAAAGCTGGGCCTGCTCCTCGCTAGCTCCATGGTCCTGCTCTGTCTGCTCCTCTATAATATGGGGGAAAAACATAGGGTGAGCACTGGGAAGTGACTCAGTAGAGGAAGCCGCCCCGGGTTTAATTAAGAAATAGGTGAAATATGAATGCATTCAATTCAGGTATTAGTTTAAAAGAAGTATTTTCCTGGAACGTCTTACCTAAGTGCGTCTTATCCATTTTAATTAAACAGTCAATATGGCATAAAAAGTAAAGTCTTGGTGTAGTGTACTAGTGCCCTTATACATATACAATTGGTAACTCATAAGATAACATAATACATTTAGCCAAACAACTTTATCTTGCATTAATCAATCTTTGGCACTGCCCGCCCTCCTGTATTCCTCCACATCACCGGCCCTTAGGCATGAGCTCATCCTATGGGGAGAGGGGGTACCGTCTTCTTTTACTAATGAGGCTATTCACCAAGGTTGCCATCCCTTGATTTACAACCCCATCAGTATCCAAAGACGGGAGTGTTTTATTATAACTGTAACTTTATCTTTGCGTCCCTTTTGACGTCTTTGCCGTTATTAATGTCTTACAGGGTATATATATACGTATATAGCGTCAATACATCACATAACAACACGTAAACATACATAATAAATCATGCCAACATATATAAATCATGCACAAATCGTATATAACACTGATATGGGTCGTAGAACACATTAGGGTACACAAAAGGGTCAAAACAGTTAATTTTCGTAAAATCTGCAGCGTTGTAATCGATTACATCGGGAATGTAATCGATTACAGAGACCCTGTAATCGATTACCAGAGTGCCCTGTTTGCTCGCGATTGGAAATTCTCAGCCTGTAATCGATTACGAACCCGTGTAATCGATTACGAATGCGAGAAATCAGATTCTAGGGTTTCAAAAAAACAATTTTTATAAGCCAATGGCTAAAACTCAGATCTAGAATCACCCCAATCGGTAGAAAACATAGACACAAAGGAATCGATCGGTGGAATAAGCTTGAAAACACTTTTACATCCATAAAACACTTTCTTTTTTAAATTCAATCGGTAAAAGTAACCCTTTTATGAGTCATAATGGGGAAAACGAACATCGACAATAATATCAACAAACCCACATAATTATGCATGAAAATACAGTGAATATTGAATGTCTAGACCCCTACCTCTCGTAGACCTCCTATGCTATGTGTAGAGACACCCATTTCCTTCTCACTTTCTCTCTAGCCCCACGAACGCTACAAGAATGGCTTCTTTCAAGAATGGAAACGGTAGAAGTGTTCTATTGGGAGAGAGGTTTAAGAATATCTGGTTTGTTTTGTAGTTGGATGAGAGTTGATATGGATTTGGGGTTGTGGAAGGGTTATGGTTTTTGAGTTTGAGAGAGAGAGAGAGAGAGAGAGTAGAATGGAGGCACAAGGATTGATGGAGGCTGCCAAGAGTGATTTGGAATGTTAAAATTAGGTTTTCTGAGTGGAGGCTAGGGTAGGTATTATATAGAGGTGTTGTGGGGCCCACTCTTGACCTAAAAACGCACTAAAAACTCTAACTGCGCAGTCTGTAATCGATTACAGTCTGTAAAAATGCACAGATTCGTAAATTTGTGCAGTGTAATCGATTACCAGCCCGTGGTAATCGATTACTGGGCTGTAAAATTGCCCCAAAACACTTCTAAAACGTCCCAACTCGTGCCATACTCATACATACATAATTTCTACCCTCATGCATCATTAAAACATTAAATATAACATATAAATACATACAATTCAAACACATACAACACATAAAGGTTTATTAAGGAGAAACTTATCCACTCCAACTCAATTAAATTTCTAACTAAGGTCAATTACTCTTAATTTCACGTAATTAGAACTTAATAAAAGTCGGGGTGTTACAGAGGGTGTGGCCGAGAGTTTATAGGCCAAATGGGGTGGTGTTGTTGTTAATTTTGTGTTGTTTGAGTGTTAAATGTGTTTAGGTAGTGAGTATGAGTATGTGTTTGAGTATGATAATGAGTAAGAAATTGCAACTAAATTTTGTGGTGAGAGTTTAATAAATTTTGGAAAGCTCAGGGTCCTAAAAAGTGGCTCCGGTTGTGTTTAGGATTGAGCTCAGGTTCTCTCTCAGGCTACTCAATTGCTCACTAAACATCTAATATTTAAAATAAGACAATGACATATGATCTTTACGAAGATTTCCTTAATATTATGAGACTCTCAATAAGTCTAAAATAATTATCTTGCTACATTATTAATTTCACATTATTTATATATATATAAAAAGGATTTTTCCTGAAAATCGTAAAAATACGAAATTTAATAATAATAGCTTTAAAATCATAACTTTCCAATATTGGTGGGAATATTTTCTAATTATTTTCTAAACACCAATTTGGGACTCCTAATTTAAATATTAAGGTCTCAACAAAATTTTTATAACGATCATTACCTCTCTCAGGGGTTCTCTAGCTCGTACAATAATAATATTAAGTTTGCCTTGCTTCTCAAACAAACTTAAATTATTATGTAACATTTACTCACGCAAAACAAATACATGTACACTTATTATTACATATGCACACACACACACATATATATATATATATACAAATTTTTATTCACAAGACATAAATATGTACACATACATATATGCAATGTTATATTCACATAAGCACCTTTTGCATTTTAATATATCCCGCATAATTATATATATATTACTTTAACATATATATATGAATAAACTCAACACCGGTCTTTCTCCTGAGTAAGGAAATTTACTTAAATCCAAACACATACACCGTTCACTTTGGTTCCGGAAAATATCTATCTCAGGCAACACCACATAACTTGTTTCATCATCAAATATCAATCCTCATCAAATGAAATTAATTAACCATATATATATAGATCTAGTCACCGGGTACCGAAATCCGCACTGGCGACTGAGAATACATAGAAGCAGGAAAATCCCGAATTACGGGTGTTACACCACGTGTCGCACGATGAACCGTAGGATTTCTGCAGGTTTTGGCGACCGAGATTGCGCCACGTGTAGCGATCAGGACCGTCCGATCGCATGAGGCAATGGCTCCCTCTGATCGTGTAACACCCCAATAATTACCTCTTTGTGCTTAAGTCACATAGAGTTAATTACCGGAAATTATCATCTTGTTTCAGAGTTTAAGTTTGAAATTAAGGATACGCTGAAAATAGGGCCAATAATTTTCGTAAGAGTACGTAATTGAAAAATCTCGGCTTGTACGTGACGTGGTACAATCTGATACACCAAACGATGAATCTACAAAATTACATAAAACCAAATTACCATAAAACACATAAGTGGCCCAATACTTACATATAGTCTTACATACATAAGAAAACACTTACAACGTAAAATCCAAAATAGATATTAAAATATATAAATACTAGAATTTCTAAGAGAACTATAAGCTTGTACAGACACTTATACTTCCCTTATAAATCCATCTGAGTAAAATATGGTACATAACATAACATGATATCATATACGGAAAGATCTACATTCCTAATGTTCTAAACTCTATGGATGTCCGAGCCTCGATCCTCTTGTAACTCCGAATCCGTTCACTTAGCAGGATACCTGTATCTAAAACAAAAGGTGGTGGAATTGGGGTGAGCTCCACGGACTCAATAGGGGGATCACTCCAGTTTGTTATGAAATAAGTGAAATATGCAGAGACCATATTAATAATATTTTCACAATTACATATTTATTCCGGAGTGTCTTACCTATATGCTTCTTATTAATTAAATAAATGTTATGCAACAATAAATAATCATCATCGTGCTGACATTGGATACTTGAAAACATGTTTGTTAACATGCAACGGTTGCATAATCAACACTATGCATACAGTCACATGTTAAATATAACCATTCATATAAAGGTTGCAAATTCAACATCATGCATATGATTATATGTGTCATGTGTTATAATTTTCATGAATCAATGGCACTACCCTCTCTCTTTTTACCTCCGCATACACCTGGCCCCTAGGCTATGAGCTCATACCTATCTAGTTTTCTACTAGATCTCTGTGGGGAAGAGGGTTTTTATTCACTTTCTTTTACAAGTCGGTATTGGGGACCGAGGGTGCCAACCTCCCTTGCCAATCCCGTTTGTAACAGAAAACTACTCATAAATCTCATTTTCTGATTCACATGACCTTTCACAACTTCTTTAAAATATCAGAATGCATAATATACATCATATTCTCTTCATAACATATATGTCATAATCATCATCATATACATGTAATCATATAATACAATTAGCCTCATATATTATTCTTTTCATTAAACCAATCATTATCATTAATCAAAATACGGTTCTGATATATATATATATATATATTTGTATATATGTATTTTCCTTATACTGTTTTATTTCAAAGACCATATGTGAGATTAGAATCATTATGAAAACAAAATGGCAGAAAACATAATTCTGCAGAAAGTTCTGCGATCTGGTCGCTAGCGCGTCCTCTGTGGCCGCTAGCGCCCAAGTCGGTTCCCTACACCCGCTAGCGCCTGTAACCTGGTCGCTAGCGCGTGTACACTCGCTAGCGGCTATGATTTGGCCGCTAGCGCGCATATCGACCCTGCACTCATGTCAGTTTACAGAACAACAACCATTTGATGCAAATAAAGGCATATACTCGAATCTGATGTATGAAAACACCTTAATACATAACTTAACATGAATCTAAACCCCTACCTCTTGTAGTTTTTCTCTATCCAAGCTAAAAATCACTTTTTGTTCTTGAACTCCTTGCTTAAAACTCTACCTATGCTTCTTTGATGATGGTGATGATATTTCTATGATTTCTGATGGTTTCTATTCGGTTAGAATGAAAGGGTTTGATGAGGAGAATCTGATTATGATGTTTGTTCCTTGATGTGATGAGTTTACGTGATATTGAAGTGAGGTTTGAGTGTTTGTGAGCTTAGGGAGTTTTGAGAGAGTTGAAGGTGTTCTTGAAGGATGGAGGGGATCATTCTGATGTTTGAGGACTTCTTCTGGAGTTATAAGGTGGGTTGGAACGGAGGGACCTAATGCAAATATCAAAAAGATGAAGGGTGATGGGTGAAAATGCAAAATGACAGAAATTCTGTTCTGTCACGAGACTGGTCGCTAGCGAGGGACATGCGGCCGCTAGCGACCAACAACACCGCATTACCCGCTAGCGCCTTGTCACGGCCGCTAGCGACTAACATCTGCAGCCTCATCCGCTAGCGACTAGAACTGGTCGCTAGCGAGGAGCTGCTGATACATGACAGCAGCAGCAGTTTCAAGTATCTAAAACTCCAAAGTGCACCTAACACTCTCTAAACTATTTCTAACACCCTAGACACCCTTTACACACCTATATAAACTTATACATAACCATAAATACCCAAATTCTCTCATGATTGTTTCTTAACCTCCTTCCCAAGGTTCTTAGTCTATTTTATTGTATTTAACTTGTATGCAATGCATCTATCAACATAATACACATAACACATATCAAATAACACATATACATCAAAATACATCCCGATCACATACATATTCCAATTACACCTTGATTAAAGTGATTATAACTAAATCCCTCTAATTAAGGTATAATTAGAATTTTGGGGTCTTACATTCTCCCCCCCCCCTTAAAAAGAATTTCGTCCCCGAAATTCCATATCTGTGAAACTACCAAACGCAGATCGTATAGGTATTATACTTACCCTCGGTCTTAATCTCAGATCGAATTTCATTATCCACGCTCACTGTGACGGTCCTTCCCTGGTACTAGGATCTGAAGGAGACTGGTGACACTCCCTGGCGATATGTCCCGGCTCACCACATCTAAAACACACCTGCGACCTAGCAAGACAAACTCCCCAATGTTTCTTATTACACTGAGCATAGGTGGGTTTCTCCGGAGCTCTAGTGGGCATCACCAGATTAGGTGAAGATAACTCTTGATGAAGTTGAGAACTCCTAAGAGATCGAGATGGAGACTGTTGTGGTGAAGAGTGTCGTCTCTTGAGTGGAGAAGCCTGTGGTGAAGTATTATCTCCCAAAAGGCACGCTTGTTCATGCACCCTGCAGGCCTCTACTAACTGAGCATAGCTATCAAAGTGAAGGTGGTTCATTGTTTTTTGCATCTTCTGTGTTAACCCATTCCGATACTTCATACACTTCCACGATTCCAATGGATTTCCTTGAAACATCTCTGAGAATTTGATGAGATGCTCAAACTGTGCGGTGTATTCAGCAATAGTCATTCGACCTTGTGTCAGATTCAAGAATTCTCGCTCCTTAGCTTCTCTTATAGATCTAGGAAAATATTTTTCATAGAAGAGTTCCTTGAACCTATTCCAGGGAATAGGAATCCCTGCTGCATCCATTCGGGCTTTTTCTCCTCTCCACCAAATCCCTGCATCCTGTTGCAGCATAAAAGTGGCGAAAGTAGTACGCTGTAGATCCGAACACTGTATCACAGTAAATATCTTCTCCATCTCCTCAATCCAATCTCCTGCCACCGTTGGATCAACAGAACCTGTGAACACTGGGGGATTCACACCCCGAAACTCAGCAAATCGGGCATTCCCCCTATCTGTCTCCGGATGTGGTATAGGTGGGGTCTGATGTCTCATAACTTCCGCTAACTGTTGTACCGCCCTTGCCATTCCTGCCAATGCCTCACTAGTCCCCTGTTCGCCACCAGAGCTACTTCCAGTCGACCTCATCTGACGTCTTTTTCGTGCCATTGTACCTGTACACACCAACATAATCACTGAGTTGATCAGTCTAAATAATCATATTAGGTATATACAACCACCACAGTACAAAATAGACAAATCATGCCTTTAGATAACCTACTACAAGCATGAAACTACCGTACTATGCAACAAAAGCATAAAAGGCCATAACCCCAAGCCTTAAGGTTCGACCTGCTCTGATACCAAAATGTAACACCCCAATAATTACCTCTTTATGCTTAAGTCACATAGAGTTAATTACCGGAAATTATCATCTTGTTTCAGAGTTTAAGTTTGAAATTAAGGATACGCGGAAAATAGGGCCAATAATTTTCGTAAGAGTACGTAATTGAAAAATCTCGGCTTGTACGTGACGTGGTACAATCTGATACACCAAACGATGAATCTACATAATTACATAAAACCAAATTACCATAAAACACATAAGTGGCCCAATACTTACATATAGTCTTACATACATAAGAAAACACTTACAACGTAAAATCCAAAATAGATATTAAAATATATAAATACTAGAATTTCTAAGAGAACTATAAGCTTGTACAAACACTTATACTTCCCTTATAAATCCATCTGAGTAAAATATGGTACATAACATAACATGATATCATATATGGAAAGATCTACATTCCTAATGTTCTAAACTCTTTGGATGTCCGAGCCTCGATCCTCTTGTAACTCCGAATCCGTTCACTTAGCAGGATACCTGTATCTAAAACAAAAGGTGGTGGAATTGGGGGTGAGCTCCACGGACTCAATAGGGGGATCACTCCGGTTTGTTATGAAATAAGTGAAATATGCAGAGACTATATTAATAATATTTTCACAATTACATATTTATTCCGGAGTGTCTTACCTATATGCTTCTTATTAATTAAATAAATGTTATGCAACAATAAATAATCATCATCGTGCTGACATTGGATACTTGAAAACATGTTCGATAACATGCAACGGTTGCATAATCAACACTATGCATACGGTCACATGTGAAATATAACTATTCATATAAAGGTTGCACAATCAACATCATGCATACGATTATATATGTCATGTGTTATAATTTTCATGAATCAATGGCACTACCCTCTCTCTTTCTACCTCCGCATACACCTGGCCCCTAGGCTATGAGCTCATACCTATCTAGTTTTCTACTAGATCTCTGTGGGGAAGAGGGTTTTTATTCACTTTCTTTTACAAGTCGGTATTGGGGACCGAGGGTGCCAACCTCCCTTGCCAATCCCGTTTGTAACAGAAAGCTACTCATAAATCTCATTTTCTGATTCACATGACCTTTCACAACTTCTTTAAAATATCAGAATGCATAATATACATCATATTCTCTTCATAACATATATGTCATAATCATGATCATATACATGTAATCATATAATACAATTAGCCTCATATATTATTCTATCTTTTCATTAAACCAATCATTATCATTAATCAAAATATGGTTCTGATATATATATATATATATGTATATTCCTTATACTGTTTTATTTCAAAGACCATATGTGAGATTAGAATCATTATGAAAACAAAATGGCAGAAAACATAATTCTGCAGAAAGTTCTGCGATCTGGTCGCTAGCGCGTCCTCTGTGGCCGCTAGCGCCCAAGTCGGTTCCCTACACTCGCTAGCGCCTGTAACCTGGTCACTAGCGTGTGTACACTCGCTAGCGGCTATGATTTGGCCGCTAGCGCGTATATGCACTGTCACAACGTCCCCGACGAGTGCCGTGACTAAAATGTTGAAAAACAGAGTCGCCACCGACTTTAATTATGGAAAAATTGGAAAACCTTTATTTTGTGGAAAATTGGTCTTTTCAGAGATAAGGTTCGGGAGTCGAATTATGATTAGAGAAGGGTGAGAACTTAATCACACTGCACCCCTAATACATCCATATAAATACGGTTACCCTAGAGCAAATTATGCAAATCTATATTTATAATTTAATAATATTTATTTTCCCCTTTAAGATATACACACATAAAAACAATATGGAAAGAAACAAAATAAGTTAAAATTAATTTTGGGTTGACAGGTTGTAGCCTGCGCCGCTGTATCCTCTGGTGCAATGAGGAACTCAAACCCACATCGTTCTTGTGAAAGATTGTTATATGTTAAATGTCTTTTAATTAAAGAAGAATTAGGTACAGGACGAATTATGAGTCGTACAAGTACCTGACAGTTTATGGTTCCCGAGGATGATTAACTCATACAACGAGATAATAAGTTACAAAAGAATTTTACGCCAATTTGGTTTTGATTTTTATTTGAAGAAAAAGAAATATTTTAAGTTTTTGATTTAAAAGGAAACAATTTATTTAAGATAGAAAGATATTTTTAGGGTCCAGGACGATGTGATTCGTACAAGTACCCGCAATTTATAATCTCGAGGATGATTAACTCATACAATGAGATTGAGATTAACAAAGATTTATGCAATTTTGATTATGATTTGAAAAAAATAAAGAAAGAAACATAATAATAATGAGAAAGATAATGACAATAATTATGATTGTAATATATTAATGATATAATAATAATAAAAAAAATAAAAAAACATCACATACACACACACGGACACATCTCTCTCTCACACACACACACACAGGGGTTAGGTTAGGGATATTTGGGGATTAGGGTTTTTTAGAAAGGGAGAAGGGGAAGAGGTGCAGAGGCGGCCTCTAAAAGAGAGAGAGAAGGCGTGGTGAGAGAGAGAGAGGGAGATGGTGACGAGAGGACCGCGGCCGCCGCGGTCATTGCGACTGCAAGGCGCCGCGGTCCGAGAGAAACGACGAGCAGGAGGGAACATCTACCACCGGCGAGGAAGACAAGGAGAGAGCCGTGTCTTTCATGGTGACAGCGGCTTCCACGGCCGCGAGGCCCCGCGAGAGAAGGGGGGTGTTTGTGGTGAGTGGAAGCGGGATTCAGGGGCGAGGACAAAGAGAGGGAGGTGGTGGCGAGAGGACCGACGGCGTCGCGATTTTCGCGGCCTCGGAAGTGGATCCGAGGCGGTGGTTCGCGCGCGACTCGAGGAGGGAGCTGCTGTCGGCGAGGAAGACGCGGAGGTAGCTGCGGCTTTGGTGGCAGCCGCGGCTTCCACGGCCGCGAGGCGCCGTGAGAGCAGAGGGCGCGTTTGGGGTGAGAGAGAGAATGAGGTGGCAGCGCGAACAGACAGAAATCCGAGGGAGGCCGAAAGGGAACAGGGGAGACGAGCGGCGTGCGACGGCAGGGCGGCTCTGGGTTTATGCTGTCACCTTTGGAAGCCGAGGCGCCACCAAAGAAGGAGAGATTGTCGCCGCCACTATCGCCGCCACGGCTGTGGCTTCCAGCGATGGCAGTGATGAAGGTAATGTTCTTATTTTCCCTCTCTCAGTTCTGTTCACTCTGTTTTTCTCACTCAGTTCGATTCTAAAATGATGGCTATATGATGTTTAAAATATGATGGAATGAAACTGAAATTTGGTATTGATAGTGTGATGAAAATGATGATGAATGTTAGGGAAATGGTGAATGATTGTTTATGATACCTCTACTTCTATATTTCTTTGGATTGACGGATTGGAAATGAAAATGGTTTGGAATTATTGAGGTTGTGATGATGGATTGTTTTCTGGATGTATTTTTGCAATGAGAGTTGAATTTGAATCCATTTCTCTGTAGTAGGATACTGATGGTTTTCAGAATAGCCTCCACTTCTCTGTATTCAGTTCCCTCTATTTATCATCCATGGATTTAGAATTTTTATTTAATCTTTTTGCTGTTTATCAATTTTTTAGTTTATCCTCTCCTTAGTGTTGTTTATCATTTGCTGATCATTATTCTTTAGTTTATCTTCTTTGTAGTGCTTTTTATCATCTGCATTGTTGTGCTGTTTATCATCTGCCTATGTCTGGATCTGATAGGCAAAAATGCTGATAGTTGTAAAAGAGAGTATGGAGTATTGAGAAAGGGAGTGTGGAGCTGAAATAAGTGGAGGGCAATAAGGAATGGAGACAGCTAAGCTGGAGATGGGCTGGCAGATTATGTATTTTCGTTTTATTTTTATTTATTTTTATTTTTATTTTTTTGTATATTTTGTTATCTGAATGGTTTTTTTTTTGTTTGTATTTATGGATTGTAACAAAAGGTTGGACCAAGAGACCATTGACCCAAGATATAATTTTTGTTTTTTTGTTCCTTTTGTTCAATCAAATTTATTCTATTAATTGGGCTGTTCTAGGATAAAATGGGCCAAGTACCTCTTTTTCAATATATTTGGACTGAGCTCTAAAAGAAGCAACAACAACAAAAAATAAAAATGAAAGGAAACAATTTTTATTTTATTTTTAAGAACATGAAAAAATGTCGGACAAAATACGGTGTTCACAGTTGCCCCTCTTTACTTGGTTTTTATTAAGAGTATGAAAATTGTCAATTTTCATCTCTTGTGATAAATAACAAGTAAAGATATGAATTCGTATTTTGTACGGAAATGACAAAAGGATGAACTTGAATCAAAGTGATGTGTGATATGACATTGTCCATTTTGTGACCTACTGATGCATGTCTCAAACTCATGTGAATGATAATTACCCATGAATGATAACAAATGATATGGAATGTCTGATTTGCTTAATAGTAAACGCCAATTTGCTGAAAAATAAATGCCATTTTGCTGAAAAATAAATGTCAGTTTGCTGAAAGTAAATGCCAGTTTGCTGAAAAGTAAATGCCAGTTTGCTGAAAAGTAAATGCCAGTTTGCTGAAAGTAAATGCCAGTTTGCTGAAGTGTAAATGCCAGTTTGCTGAAGTGTAAATGCCAGTTTGCTGAAATGTAAATGCCAATTTGCTGAAATGTAAATGCTTGTTTGCTGAAAGTAAGTGCCTGTTTGTTGAAATGTAAATGCCAGTTTGCTGAAAAGTAAATGCCAGTTTGCTGAAAAGTAAATGCCAATTTGCTGAAAGTAAATGCCAATGTGCTGAAAGTAAATGCCAATTTGCTAAAAGTAAATGCCTGTTTGCTGAAAGTAAGTGCCTGTTTTGCTGAAAGATAAAATCTCTTCACAGTGGTATGTGAGGGGTGTTGGTTGCTAACGCTAACAAATTTACATGATTTGAAGAAGTATCTCTAAAGTGATGCATGATTATGGGAAGGTGCATAAGGTGATTTTAATCGAGAGATAAATGTCCCTTGATGTGCGTAATTTTTCGAACTATATCTCATTTGCCCCAGTATAAGATGTTTGTCACATTGTCCCTCCAAGAAAACTTCGATCTGATCCCATTCCGAGTGTTGTTATGATGACCTAAAAATTTAGAATGATGAATCTGCCAGTTGTTCTTTGACTGTGAATCACGTTAATCATCTTCAATGTTTTTTCTTTTCCTTGATGATATTGGTTTCACGGGTTTGCCATTCATTTTGAATCTTGAACCTTTATTTGTTTTACTATCCTTTTAAGTCATGTCAGCTGTTAAACTTTCGGCTATACTTAAAATAACGCTATGATTACGCATGCACTGATATAGGGTATTGCAAAGGAGAAAGAGGGAAGAAAAGAATGAAAGAAAAGAATTTGGAGATGAAATGAACATCAAAGGCTGTAGATGAAAGTGAACAAACAACAAAAAAAACCATTTCATTGAGTAACGGTTACATTGGACTTAAAATTCCGAAAATTAGACCCATTATCATGTCTTGTTCAAATTGCCCCAGTTTAGCTGTCTAGGTAGGATAAGTTGCTCCTTCAAGGGAAGTATCTTGCTCTTACTTTTGCCTAGACCTCCCTTTCGGGTTTTCAGTCTAGTGAGCTTCCTAAATTTGCCTGGGTCGTGCTTCCGGTTTTCAACCCGTTTTTTTTTTCTTTTTTTAGGCAAAGTATTTTTTCACGACATCTGAATTAATTGGCTTCGGAATTACTTGTCCTTCCATATCAGTCAAGATCAAGGCCCCTCTTGAAAAGGCATCTTTTACAATGTAAGGGCCATCATGTGTTGGCGCCCATTTGCCTTTATTGTCCTCCTGATTCGGTAATATTCTTTTTAGGACGAGATCCCCGTGTTGAAATATTTGGGGTTGCACCTTTTTATTAAACGCACGAGCCATCCTTCTCTGGTACAATTGTCCATGACAAATTGCATTCACCTGCTTTTCTTCGATCAAATTTAATTGTTCATATCTGGACTTAATCCATTCAGCTTCGTTTAATTCTGTCTCTATTAGGATTCTCAAAGATGGAATTTCCACTTCCACAGGTGTTACCGCCTCCATCCCATACACTAATGAGTAGGGAGTTGCCCCTGTTGAGGATCTAACTGACGTGCGGTATGCATGCAACGCATATGGCAGTATGTCACTCCAGTCTTTGTAGGTGACTACAATCTTACTCAAAATCTTCTTGATATTTTTGTTTGCTGCTTCGACTGCCCCATTCATCTTAGGCCGATAGGGGGACGAGTTGTGATGCTTAATCTTGAATTTCTCACAAAACCCTTTAACATCTGAATTGTTGAAATTTGTTGCATTATCTGTGATGAGTCTCTCTGGCAAACCGTATCTACAAATGATGTTGTTTCTTAAGAATTTCACCACCACTATTCGTGTTACATTAGCGTAAGAGGTTGCTTCTACCCATTTGGTGAAATAATCTATTACTACTAGAATGAACCTGTGCCCATTTGAGGCTTTGGGATTAATCGGCCCTATGACATCCATGCCCCACATGGCAAATGGCCATGGTGATGAAAGGGTATATAGTGGTAATGGCGGGGAATGAACTTTGTCAGAGTAGATTTGGCACTTGTGGCATTTCTTCACGAACTCAATGCAATCCTTTTCCATTGTGAGCCAGTAGTACCCCTATCTGAGGACATGACGAGATAGCATGTGCCCATTAGCATGAGTCCCACAAATACCCTCATGCACTTCTGAGATGATTGATTTAGCTTCTGTCATATCCACACATCTCAATAGAACACCATCATGATTTCTCTTGTACAACACGTCTCCTGAGAGGAAAAAAGACATGGATAGCCGCCTGAGTGTTTTCTTATCATTCTCGTTTGCCCCTACCGGATATTCCCTCTGCTTTATGAACTTCTTAATGTCATGAAACCATGGTTGACCATCTAATTCTTCTTCAACATTGGAGCAGTATGCAGGTTCCTTCTCAATCATGACTTGTAGAGGTCGAATATCTACCTCTAGATCAAGCTTAGTCATGGCAGCTAATGTAGCTAATGCATCTGCGAATTGATTCTGATCATGAGGCAGGTAATGGAATGTAATATCTTCGAACTCTTCCTTTAGACCG
Source organism: Aeschynomene evenia (assembly GCA_013621005.1). Classification (NCBI taxonomy): domain Eukaryota; kingdom Viridiplantae; phylum Streptophyta; class Magnoliopsida; order Fabales; family Fabaceae; genus Aeschynomene; species Aeschynomene evenia. The sequence goes on along the minus strand of RYYW01000139.1, from coordinate 4,540 downwards.
GTGAGACATTGGTAATATGATAACAACCAGTGCTCTTTAACTCTCCATTCTCCATTGACTTGGCAAATAACCAGTGCTGAATCCCCATAGACTTCCAAGTGTTGCACACCGAGAGATATTGCGGCCCTTAGACCCGCTATGCAAGCCTCATATTCTGCAGCATTATTGGTGCAATCAAAAGCAAGTTTAATAGCGATTGGAAATTGCTTTCCATCTGGGGAGATTATAACTGCTCCAATCCCATTGCCATGTATATTAGCTGCCCCGTCGAAGTACATTTTCCACATAAGCTCTCCTTCTGCTTCACTTTCACCTTCTTCTTCAACGACAGATACAAGACTCTCATCAGGGAATTCGAAATCCATGGATTGGTATTCCTCTAGAGGGTTTTCAGCGAGATGATCAGCGATAACACTTCCCTTTACGGCCTTTCTAGTCACATACTTTATATCAAATTCTGCCAGAGCGACTTGCCATTTGGACATCCTCATGGAGATATGTGGACTTTCAAATATGTACTTGAGGGGGTCCATGCGTGATATTAACAAGGTCGTATAGTATAACATGTACTGACGCAACCTCCTTGCCGTCCATATTAGTGCGCAACATGTTTTCTCAATGGCCATGTATCTCGACTCACAATCGTTGAACTTCTTGCTCAAATAGTACACTGCCTGTTCCTTACTTCCAAACTCATCATGTTGTCCCAAAACCGCGCCCATAGAATCATGTAAGACTGCTAGGTACAAAATAAGGGGTTTCCCTTGTGATGGGGGAACCAAAAGCGGTGGATTTACCAAATAATTTTTTATTTTTTCGAAGGCTTCTTGGCACTTATCATTCCAACGTGTTGGATTGTCCTTCTTCAGTAGTTTGAATATCGGCTCACATGTATGTGTCATGTTGGAAATAAACCTTGCGATGTAATTCAGACGTCCCAAAAAGCTTCGAACCTCTTTTTCTGTTTTGGGAGCTGGCATCTCCTGGATAGCCTTAATCTTGTCTGGATCGACTTTGATGCCTCTTCTGCTGACGATAAACCCCAACAATTTTCCTGTAGATGCTCCGAAAGTACATTTTGCGGGATTCAGACGTAGTTTGTACATCCTGAGTCGTTCGAACAACTTTCTAAGAACTGCAACATGGCTTTCTCCTCTTGTGACTTTGCGACCATGTCATCCACATATACTTCCAATTCCTTATGATCATATCATGGAAAAGCGTTACCATGGCTCGCTGTAAGTTGCACCGGCATTCTTTAGTCCAAATGGCATAACTCGATAGCAAAACACCCCCCACTGTGTGATAAATGATGTCTTTTCCTTGTCTTCTTCTGCCATAAGGATCTGGTTATAACCAGAGTACCCATCCATAAAGGAAAACGATGACTCCTTGCTGTATTGTCGACAAGGACATCGATGTGAGGTAGAGGAAATTGTCTTTTGGGCTTGCTTTGTTTAAATCCCTATAGTCTACACACATGCGGACTTTCCCATCCTTTTTTGGTACAGGGACAATGTTTGCTACCCACTTAGGGTAGAGGGGTACTTCTAAAAAGCCAGCATCGAATTGTTTCTTAACCTCCTCTTTGATTTTAAGAGACATCTCTGGACTCATTCGTCGTAGCTTTTGTCGTTTGGGCTCAATCGTCAATTAATGGGATTTTATGAGAGACAATTTCAGGATCTAACCCTGGCATGTCCTCGTAAGACCAATCAAAGACATCCAAGTACTCCTTAAACAACGCGACCATTTCTTCTCTTTCCGGGTTGTCAACAATTTTAACTTCCTTTTGTTTTCATCGTTCCCTAAATTAATAGTTTCGACAACCTCATCATGTGGATTTATACCCTCTTCCATTGAGTTTATATTTTAGCAAATTGTTGACATAATTCAGGGTCTTCTTCTTGTTCCCGTTCATTAAGTCTGTTGTAACGCAATAATCAATTAATGGGTTTTCGCAATTGTTCGTAATGGAAAGAGATCCCGTCGAAGAGGAATCCCTGGAATAAAATAAGGGATGAATAAACACGGAAGGCAATAAAAGAAAATGGATTGTCAAATGAAATCACACGTAATCATAACATTAATCAAAAGTACAAGTCAAAATGTAAAAGCGTTCATTACTCAAAAGCAAAGTAAATCATTTAACGGTTCAGATTCCCAATTGTCTAATGCCTCCGAATCTTAGCTGGGGTGGATCTGTCGAGCAGAATTTGAAGCCTTTTGTATGACGTTGACAATATCTTCTTCTCCTACCCTCGATGGTGGCAGAATGTCTCGCTGATGTGTGGGATCCTTCTGATTTCCAATGGTGACTTTTCCTTTCCATCAAACCCTAACCCAAGTTTCCCCGGATTTCAGGCAATGAATTGCATGCTTGATCCCTTGCAGACGACTCCCCAACCCTTTTCCTTCTTTGAAGCCATTTTTCTGCATCATTTGATGACCACATCATTTATATTCATCTTGTCATGTTCCACTGTCTCAAGGTTTTGTAATGAGCTATCAGGAGCATCTTCTGCACAGTCAATGTAAGGGATTGTCACAGGTTTAGCAAGAAGCATCGCTCTTCCCCTTTTACGGTTACTAGTCTTCCGTTGTTTATATACTTCAGCCTCTGATGCACTGTAGATGGAATTGCACCAACTTCATGAATCCAAGGTCTCCCTAGTATCATCGTGTAGTCTGCTCAATATCCATTACATCGAACTGAGTATTGAAGATAGTAGGACCTATCTCCAATTGAAGATGAATGTCGCCCATGAATTCTCTAGCTGAGCCATCGAATGCTTTTGCAATGGTCCCTTTGGTTCGATCTTTGACGGATCCACAGATAGTTGTTGGAGTGTGGAGTAAGGGAGAACATTGAAGGCGATCCCGAGTCCACTAATACCTTTGCTACGATATAGCCTTGACACTCAGGGTGATATGCAGTGCCTTAGGAACGTCCAGCCTTGCAAGGAAATATTTCTTCATCTATGAAAGTTATAGTGTTGCAGCCTTAATGCATTCACTATCCCTTCTACCTTTTCTGGGGTGATGTCCTTGGGCACAAAAGCCTCATTCAGGACCCGTTTCAGTGCATTGCGGTGTGCATCTGATGTCAGATTAGAGAGAATAGCGAGATTCTTGCAAGCGTCTTCTTCAATTGCTCTACCACATCTTACTCACTTGTTTCATTATTTTGAGAATCTTCTGCTCATCCTCCGAATTTCTTTTTTTCTCCTCTTCAATTGGTTTTGTTTGGGGAAACACTAGTTTCTCTGGAGTGTAGAATCGTCCACTCCGAGTAATTCCTGCGACGTCGGCCGTTATTCCAATTACTTCTGCGTCAAGTTCTTCGTTGTTTCTGGGTCCTTTCTCAATTCTATTTGCTTGACTACAAAGTGAGCTGTTTATCCCATATACTGGCACTGATTTTGGAGTGCTAGGTTTGACTGTTGTTTCATAGTTCCAAGGGACAGCGTGATTACTATGGTAAGGTAAAGGACTCACTACACGTGGAAAGACCTTGTAGATTGGGGTGGTTGGTTTAATCATATGGACGCCTTCCTCCTTTTCCCCCTTGATGGGCACCTCAAGTACTTCTAGCTTGACCATCTTTTTGATAAAGAGCTTGAGTGCGGGACAATTCTCAAGATGATGTATGCTTTCATCATTTGAGCAACCGCAAAACAAGCCTATATCATTGTCGTTTATGGTCCTTCGACCGTCTTTGCTTTCCATGACTATCTCGTAGCCTGTTCGCTTCAAAGCTTCCACAATTTCTCTAACAGTGAACTTGGTATCCCCTATTGTTCTGTTCGTGTCGCTCTCCTCATTGATGGCATTTATTTGCCCTCCAGAATGAGGGGGGAATGAGCTATTCTTTGCACTTGGTATTTAGCTCTCCTCTAATTTCATGGCATTAGTATCAATTAATTGCCAGATTGCGCGTTGAAAACCATAACATTCATCGATAGAATGTCCAGGAAAATTAGAGTGATATTCGCACGTCTTGGTTGGATTATACCACTTGGGGTATGGTGGTCCTTGTATCCTTCCTGGCATTGGCTTTATTAAATCGTCCCTACATAAGCATTTGAAAAGTTCACTTTTGTCCATATGGAAATCAGGTAATGGTCGATTCTCCATTCTTCGGGTATTGTTGTTGGTATTAGTCCCCGCTTGGGCTGTATGAGAATTGATTGGTTGGTAGCTTGGCTGTTGTGTTTGATAAGGTCTTGGCATGGTGAATGTGTTTATTTGGGGATTGGTGACATGATTAACTTGGGAGTGTATGATGATTGATAATAGGGCCTTTGTTGGGGTCCGTGGTTTTGTGGTGACTGATAGAAAGGTTGATGTCTTGGCTGTGTGGGAGAATCGTTGGACTGTGAATTGATATAGTTGACGGTGGTTTCCTTTTTCTTGAAATGAGAAGCCTTTCTTGATTGGGAATCACTTGTATCTCCTGACTCGATCTTTCCATCAAGAATATTCATCTCGATCCTTTCCCCTATCTCCACTAAATCGACGAATTCCTTAAATGTGTGCC